>DWRA01000056.1:0-41386 GCA_018250295.1 Spathilepia clonius
TTTAAGATATTATCAAAATGATAATCACTTTACTCATATCTGTCAATAAAATATTTATAACTATTGACACCATGCACACCACGCTTTTTTAAATAAGGCTTTCTGCACGCATAGCGTCACACTAGGATTTTTCCTGTATCGTTGGTGGCATGGATACACATAAGATGAATCACAAACATCCAGACCTAGAACAGAAATCTTAAATTCATCATTTAGATATCTGTCTGGGTCGAACCTGGGACCCTCTACGTGCCAGATCGGTACGGACCGCCACGCGGGTCGTCGAATGAAATCAAATGAATATACACATTTAGAAAAGTATATGTACCTAAAATTTCAATTAATTGTTTGCTTAATTTCATCCCTATGCTTGCTTGTGTGTTTATGTCGATATTTCTCTTACTAGCTTCTATCAATTGAAAACTAATTAATTATTTTATTGTGCTAATATTTCCCTCATTGTGCTCAAAATTTCTCTCATACTCTTCTATAAGCAATGAACCAATGGCTTAAAGTTGATAAAACTTAAATATTACCACTTACATTTTATCGAAGAGAACATTCAAAGTCGTGTTATTCGGGTACGCGAAACCCCTTAACTGATTCATAAACGCTTTTGGCGCCACGACGTAAGTGCATCTATCTGTTTCTGCTATACCTTCTTTAGTCTTCTTCAAGTAGTCATTGTACATGATGTGGTCGATGCTAATTTGTTCCTTCACGAGAACTGATCCGCTTTTAACCAGAGGCAAGAAGTCGTTGTCGCTTTGAACATCGTGGAATAGTGCCCTCCCATTTGAAACCATACTGCTTAAGTAATTAAGACTATCTTCTGGCTGGTAAGAAAACACGTTTAACCTAGGTTATTCCTTCTTCTTTCTTTTATGTGTTTAACAGTTATTTTAAAAAAATGTATTAATAAAGGACCATTTGTGTGTAGGTGGGTAGTGCCTGGTTTATGACTACGTAAATAAAATTGATGAAGTGAACTAAGGGTTCTGTACTGCCGTTAAGCGAGCGAGCCAAAGCCTGCTTTATTTTTATTTCTTCAAATACATCTTTAATTGGTACTGGGTACGAAAGTATAAAATTATTGTCACTTGAATTTTCCTTCCCTTACTACGTTTATACTCGATATAACAGCTGATTACCACTTTACGGATTTTAAATATTACAAAGTAGGCAGGAGTAAAGTATTGTGCAAATATTAAACGAACACTAGTTACTTAGAATTTTTATAATATGTGCTATTCAACAATACTGAAAAATATCTTGTCATGTCTAAGGGATATAGCATCGATCGGGCCCTTATCAAATCCTCGACTCACGTCTCGTATGACATATTGCACAGCGCTGCCCTCAGCGGCCACCCAGCGATAGTTCTTTTTATACAGATCCTCAGGGTTTTCAATATCTACTGTAAATTTGGACAGAGTCAAGAAAGCTGTCAGATTCGCTGTGTAGAACGATGATAACAGGATGATGAAGATCCACCATGTCGCGAAGAGTATTCGCGTCGTGTCTGAAAATGTTTTATATTATATATTATTTATTTCTTTGTTTTTTTTCTATAAACTAAACTAAAATTACACTTACGAAATAAGGCAAAATGGAAAATAAACAATTATCGTCGCTTAGAGACCAACGCAACGGGCGTCGTTCTCATGTTTGCATTGATCCTAAGACGGACAAGGAGCATTATTGTAATGTTTACTCTGAACATGCAACTATAGTAGAACACGTGCTAATACGTCACAGGCTTTTGATGCCAGCTTTTGTGAAGGGTCAAATGTTATATAGTTTCAGGAATATGTTTGATGGAAGTTAGTTCTACAGCCTGCAAGTTGGAATATTTGGTTATGTAGGACTCGTATCACCAAATCTTAGTATTTCGAAGCGTCAGTGCCTTCCTGCATTCTAACTTGCACAAAGTACCATGCTTTGTAAACGAGGATGAGGATATGTTTATCAGATGACTTACAAGGCCATCTGATTTAGATGCCAATACCTTTGTACTATTCCTACTAACTTTCCTGTTTGTGCCTAACAATTTTTCCATAACTGTGATATCCTAATACCTAATGAAAATCTTTTATCGCAATTGTTCTTAGAATTAGCATAGATCAGTGTCTAATACGTATCTAAATATACGTAAATGTACATAACATTATGTACTTAGGTGAACTATTTATAGTGTAATGTCGTCGTCTATCCATTATTTTCCTACGATACGGACATGAATGTTCTCACAGGCTAAAAGCGTGTTGGTAGACCTTAGAAAAATATTTTTTCAAAGAACAATGTTCTCTTTCACTGTCGTGACAAGTGATAATTACTTGTCAAATTCCAATACGCGCGTAACCTCGAAAAATTAGAGCATAGAGCAAAATTAGAGCCGGGGATTCGAACCTCAGAACTCCCGAATGAGAAGCAGAGTTTCAAATTTCAACCACTAGGGCCCTCAGTGATTTTTCACCAATGTACCTACTAATATATTTTTGTATGTGGGTAGCTCAATAAAACGGCTGGGTACGTATTGCTTCAAGTTCTATTCAAATATTTACAATCTTATTTCCTTTGATCGGTTTGCAGTCATAGATAGGGCTGCCACCCGTACTATAATAAGTAGTATTTTACTCAATTCAATATTCGTCATGAACTTATTACTGTCCCCCTGCTGAGCATGAGTCGCCTCTCATAATGAGAGGGGTTAGGCCCTAGCCCACCGCGATGGCCATGTGCGAGTTGGTAACCTTCATACACCTTTAAGGACGGTTTTGCTGAGAAATTTCAGGTGTGTAGGTTTACCCACGTTGTTTTCCTTCACCGTTCTAGCAAGTGATAATTAATTTCTAATACGCACAAAACTTCCATTAATCTGAGGTATGTACGTACATACCTCAGATTAATGGAAGTTTGGAATGGAACCACAGGCACGTGCCTATGGTTTGAACATCGTACCCCTCGACTCAGAGGCCATGTTTCAACTACTAGGCTATCACTGCTTAATTATACTAGTTATAACGCATTAAACTATAATATATTTTGATCAGTAAATCAGGAAGCGGGGCTCTCCATCTAAACCGTTTCTTGAGTAGTTAGTTCCAATATTTAGAAATACATGGGTCCAATATTAACTTATAACATAGCTAGTCCAGATAAATGTAGGTATCTATTATATTTTCTCTTAAAGTACTATATTTTTGTAATATTTTCGTCAGACATTTTTTTTTTACAAATATAGTTGGCAGCCCTAGTCATAGATGCCTTACCTTACTCAATACATGGTAAATATGGCCATTGAATTACTGCTGTATAAAATATTTGTTTATGACGAGTTTGTTTTCCAAATCAATATCATATGTCCTAGTTACAACAAAACAGAGAATTAATAACACTAACCCTATAATAAAAATTTCGTAGTCAGTTTTGAAAATAAATATATATCGTATACCTACTTATGATTAATGGCAATTTACTTGTGAGGGGGTGTGGCTAGGATTGATAGATTACATCCATCATTAGTGTAGTACAGATACAAACAAATATACCTAAGTAACGTATGAGAAATATTGAAAACTACGAATGTAATTTTTAATATGAAAGCTATTATTTAAAGCTATTATATAAAACGAGAAATTCCTAAGTATTCTAATAATCTATTAACCTACGTTTCTTTACTTCGGATCTTATTTAAAAATGTAAAGATCGCCAGCGGCCGCAAAATTTGAATAGTTCAACTTAATTCTAAAACTTTCCGGCCCTTTAATTGCCACTCTGGGGCGTAAGTTGAGATTTAAAGGTTTTCTCAGGGGTGTATATAAGGGGCAGGGGGGCGGTAAGGGAATCTATGCTTAGTGTTTTGAGAATACTCTATACCTACTTGCTTCTGGCGCTAACGCAGTACCCTGCTTGATGAAAGATCCGTAAACAAACCAGATGCTCGGTAATATGGGAATAAACTGTTCTTTGTCAGTGACGAGTTTAGACCGTAGTCGAGTAAGAAGCGTGATGCACGGTCCATAAGCCAGTACTGCTATTAGAATTAAGTACCTGAAATTATGAATTTGCTTATTCGATTTTTTTATGCCTCAGCACAGGTCTCACTCCAGTAAACATACTGTACCGAAGCCTGGAACTTTCGTATTACGTTGAATAATGACTACTGAAGTAGATTAGAAAAGCCAGTGGGGTTGATAAACGTCTATGCTTCTTACCACACGTAAGTATGAAAGGGTGCAAGAAGACCCGATCCGGCAGCAGACTCCTTCGGCCTCTTCATCATCATCATCCACAGACCTTCATCGAGCTCACTCGAGAACGTTACCATCTTCTTGTATATTTCCAGATTTGGAAGGAAGGCCGCGGCGAAGTCTACTTTCTACACAATTGCATAATAACATAATAATATATAGGATTACTACATCGTAAATATAGTGAAATCGCAAAAGCAATTAGAAAACAAGAATTGGATTTTTGATTGTCGGCTTCGAACCAGCACCTGGTACCCGAATGCCTCGGATACGTATGATTATCACACCCTTCAAACCAGAATACAGCAGTGCTTAACACTGTTGCTATTAGGCAGAAATAGGTACGGAGGTGGTGCCATCGGAGTCGAACCACAAAAGGTTCTACCATAAAGGTATTTCCTATATCGAATTGAATCCACGCCACGCTTTGATTAATCCATCGTTATAGAATAAACATGCAGGTACGTGGGAGTTCCTCTTTATAACATCAGCAACGCCAGTTAAAGTTTTGTCAAGATTCGTCCAAACGTTTCGGGCTTTAACCGGAAGAAGCAGACAGAGACACGCAGACAAAAATCTGTATTGTTTTGTTATAAGTACAACATACCTACGTATACTTTCATGTACGAGTAGTAAAAAGCTTTATTTTTGATATTATAGAAAGAAACTTCAGTTTTATTTATTAATATAAATAAAATATAAGCTTACGCTACTGTTCACGAGACCTATAACGGAATCTTCTGGTCTCTTGTCGCTTATTTCGAAGTTCTTTTCAGGAAGAATAATTTCATAGGAAAAATTAAATTTTCTCTGCAATATGTTCACAATAAAAAATGCGACTCCCTGGCCAACCAGTGTTCCATTATCATCTCTTTCTACCCAACTTAAAGGATGATTCTGAAAATAATTTGCAAATAGGTGCAAAAGCAGATAAAAGGCAAGACAGAGCATCAAAAATTATTAAGCAGACAACATTAGTCTTATACGGTTGCCAAAAAAAGACAAACTGAAAATTTCAAATCTCTATAGTAAATTGAAATTTGATATTATTCAACTTTTTGGAATACTACCTTTTTATATGACGGAGCAGGAAAAGATGCAGTCCACCACATTTTAAGTGGCAACTGCCGCCCATAGACATTTCTAACCCAACCGACATAAGACTAGAATCCTACCCGAAGTAGACCACAAATGCGTTACTACCCCTGATGACTAAGTTGGAATCCCTCGGATAAGTATATGTCCCTTACCACACCCTTCAAGCCAGGAGACAACAGCGCTTAACACTGCCGTTATTAGGCATGAATAGGTGTGCGGTGCGGTGGTGCTCCCTAAGAGGAACCACAAAGAGTTTTCTACCTTCAATTAGCTACTTACGTTATAGGTGGCTATTTTTAGATGTTTCCCATTAACTGCATCTGCTAACGTCTGAATAATATTTTGCTTCGTTGTTAGTTGCGCTTCTACAAAAATTAAATGGAACGTAATTACACTTAATACATAATCCAAAGTTAGTTTACAGTTTGAGTAATAACCCACCGATTAAGGGATTATCGTAAATGTTTTCACAAAAACTGGCATTGCATACGGTGGAGAAGATAAGATCTAGGCCAGTCATCGTGGGGTGGTCGACGAATGTAAACAACGGGCGGTTGGTGGTCAAATGACACATCGATGTACGAGGATGCGGCTTTGACGTACTGTCCGATCATGCTATATTTATTGCACGCTAGAGTAATATAGATAAGACTTTACTACAATATCTAAGTACCTAACTGTTGCAACAGACACAAATTAAATTCCATGTTAACTCACTGTCAGTCACCAGTTTTACAATACCTTACGCACAAAAGATGGGATGCATATAAAGCACGGAAATTGTAATTAAATTTATAACATTATCCTGTAACTTAAACACAGATCGACTGCGCCCCATTTGGCTAAGATGCGCTTTATGAAGGCGCTTGCAATGATACCGTTTGAATCTAAAATATATACACTTAGTAACTTGTAATCAAAATAACGTACAAAATAACAAAGAGGTAACCACTGGAAAGAGTCCACTAACCTCGTTGTATTGATTCATTACCTATTTATTGGTACCAGTGGGGTTTGTATATTTTTAATATATTTTCATTGTATGTTTTAAACATTATTTATGAATATTAGTAAATATTAAGGACCGGGGAATAATTACCACCTGAGAATCTGTCCGGATAAACAAGGTGGTGGTTACCTTCGAGACCCGAAAATTCTTACAATCGCCGTTATGTTGACATTGCCGCAGAAACTGTGAGATCGGAGAGTACAAAAACCCTAATTTATACCCTAAAAGCATTAAGTTCATTGACAGTACTTTAATTCATTAATGACTGTAAATTAAACGATTCATTAATATATTTATTAATGAACATAACATTTAATTGACTTATTTTTTAAAAACAAGAATTAAAGACATGTTGACTAAAATATTTAAAGGTAGATCCATACAACGTTATAGATACCGATCACCATTAACGGGGGTGACCGCAGCTCTGTTATGTAAATTGATGTCACCCAAGTATAGGTTTACCTACCTACCTACCTACTACTTTATGGTGAACTAAATGTCGGCCTCATTATCTGGTTACGTATGGCTTCTCAGTATAAACTATTGATAAGGCAAGTGGACATAGGTGATTAGATGGGCACGTAACTAATGTAATAAGCTTTGTTATTTACAGCAAAGAATTATTGGAAAAGTATACACTTGTATATAAGTAGCTATATAGCTTATTATATTTGACTAAAACTGAAGTATTTTGATTTTTATTATGCAACGAGTATCCACGATTAGTTGTTATTTTTTGTTTTTTATGCTTATGTTTTATAACGACCACTAACTACACTATCAATGAAACTGGATAAACAATAAATATGGTAGATTACCACAATGACTGGCTTAAAATCCAATCTTATTTATAATTAAAAACAACCTTTGATATGAAAAGAACTTTATGTTAAAAAATATATTAAAAGTTTTAAGCATAGTAAAGTAGGTAATACAGGCCGTGCAGGCGCAATATAATTATATCTTATAAAAAAATGGGTAAATCCTTATTTTGATCTATGACTAAACGTATCAACATCAACGATATGTGTAGCGATGGTGCCTCCGGAATCGAACCTCAGAGGGTTCTACCACCTTCACATATTACCGTGGTAACGACACAGGGTAATTTATGATGTTTACCCACTAAAACTCGGTGCTGTCCTCAGCGACACGTGGAGAACTCCGGGATCTCCGTAGGAACGCAACCTGAAAACTCTGAGCGCATTAGCCCATTGTCCGCTCAGGTGACACACACACACCACACCGTCCCTAGACCGCTTGGTGTTAACGACGGAACCACAAATACCGTCGTCATCCCCGGAGTTGCTGGCCGGGTGGTTCGAGCCTCCTTTTATTCGCTTATGACGGGCAGAGGATATCGTGGCCCTATTCTGGTCTCAAAACTATAGGGACAAAAACAAAACTAGTCCAAATTACTCCTTATAACGTCAACTATTTGCCAATGAAAGTCTCTTGAAAATTGGTCCGATTTTTTGGGTATTCCGTCAAACAAACAAACATCTTTGTAATTGTTTTTCGTTATGAGGATCTATACTTTCATATGCATTAAATAAACGGCTGTTAATTTGATATTAGAAATAGACACTTTAATTTTATTGATCAGCATAGATTTTAAATAAGAATGGTTATAGTTGTTAATAATTTAACGTTAATTGCAAAAGTAAATAAAATGATCACTAGTCATTACGGAGGACTAGCCACGGGCGAGAAGAGAAGCTAGTCAGATCTTATTTATTACTTTGAGTAACTTTAACCTTCTATTATAAATAGTATCCAGATAACGTGATTAATTTATCACATAATCTAGACATTTTAGTCGTTATATATAATAAACAGTTATTATGCATATTAGCTGTTTAATTACTTTCACTGTAACTATACATACATGTCATGACTTTCGTACGACGTCACGACGTATCGTCACGTAAATATCTCGCCTTTACCTTTAGCCTATAACAGAATTTTTTTTCTACTGCTATTGGTAAAACAATCTATAAATAGGTATGTAGTAAATATGAACAATACATTCTCAAAAACCTGCGAAATTATAGAACAACGTTTATTTAATAAACTTACAATAAACTGTGAAAGGTTTTTGTTTATCATAAGTTTTGTAGGTTGGAACGCCTAGCATAAGTACGTGTCCGTTATCACGCCAATCCAATCAGAATTCAGCAGCGTTTAACACTATGCTATATGACAATATTGGATGTGGCTGTGGTGCACCCGCAGTCGAACCTTTAAGGATTCTACCATACATTTTTCCTATATTTTACGGTTGTTTCTATCTATACAGAAGTGTGTTCTGTGATCTAGAACCACACGCATTTTATAAACTATGAAATACGATTATGAACGTCCATACATGCGTTATTTCAGAAGGCACTATTCTAGAGATAATTTGTTCAATATTTTAATTGTTATAAATACCATAATATTAGGGCTTGGTTGTGTTTTAAGGTTCTTTAATTAAATTACTATATGATACTTTTGGCGGGAAAATTTGAAATATAGATAAAGGTGAACCCTTTGAAGGTGGTGGCACCCTTTGTGGTTCGAATCCGAAAGCACCACTGCTACACCAATTTCTGCCTTATAACAACAGTGTTAAGCGCTGTTGTTTTCTAGTTTGAAGGGTGGGATGAAGGAGATATACTTATCAGAGGCATTCCAACTTAGCCCTCAGGAGTAACAATGCATCTGTGGTCTACTTCAGGTAGAATTCTAGTCTTATCAAGGGTGGATTACAAATGTCCATGGGCGGTCGTCCATCGTTCGCTACTCCATCATATACATGGGTCAAACACAAAAACGTCAATAAAAATGTTCAGGTCACCAAATCAGGTATAAAATTGAATTAAACAATCTTAGTAGTTTTTCTTTGTTTAGAGTACTTTTTAAAGTATCGTGTATGTAGGGAAATTATCAATTATTTAATGGTATACACTTATATTTTTTTAAATTTTGATCAAAAAGTCCATTCCTGTGGTCTGTTCATTAATGAGGTGCATATGAATATTTTAAGAATAAAAATAGAGAATATGAGGTATTTCCCTTTAATTTCTTCGATTATTACCTAAAATATAATGTAGATAACGCTACATTAAAATATAAAAAAGTAGCTTCGTTACATACCTAAATAAATTAATTACTTATGAGGTTATATACTTTTGGGTCATTTCTGTGGCCATTAAAAATAGACCTTAAAATGTAATTTACCTCAACGCATTATAAACAAAACTTTTCTGCTTGCGACACAGGCTTTTTGTTAGTTTGACGTCAATCATATTGATGCTAGCTAGGTGAAATGGGTAGCCCAATATTGTTTTATTAATTTTAATAATAAATTGTAAAAGATCATGTAGTCTTTACTGTTACGTGTATATATTGCTAAGTATTGTGTTGAAAAATCTAAAAATAACTTTTATATATGAGTATTTGAACCTTTTAAAATAATAGCACTTTGTTGACTTTCTAACTCAAAAATTCAAAATGTAGTCAGTAATTAATTTAAAATTTGTGTTTTCTGTGGACATCTTTTCTGTGACCAACATATCCAGTAGAGGTTTTCGAATATTTTAACTATTGTTTTATATCTAAAACTATTATGATTTATATTTTTTAGTCAAAATGCCATGCGTAAGATGTAACCTGACAGAGGAAGAAAAGAAAAAGCGGCGTTGAGAACAGGAAAAGCTCAGTATGAAACGTGTACGTGTAAAAACGAATCAATCAGAAATTGAAGAAAGAAGAATAAAAGATAAAGAAAGAAAAGGTATAAAAAGAAGGGTTTAGTTAAGACGATTAAGGATTATACTTCAAAGCAGCAACGAAATATTAAAAAAAATTGGAGAAAGCGAGCAAAAGTAAAAAGCGAAAAAGAAAAACAGAGTAATAATACAATTGCATTCTTAGAAAGAAATACTCCACCGTCAAGTCCATCATGCTAACCGCACTCACGAGTTATCTACTCGTAAGTAAAGCTGTAAGAAATCGTAATATTCGTAAACTTAAAGCCGAAAATGAATATTTAAGAAGCAAATTAGGCGACTTAAATAAAGCATTAGCTGCATCGGATATGATCAAAACTTTATGTTGTGACAATAAGTTGAAATGAAATGAAAGTTTGTTCTTCAGAGAAGAGATGTCTTAAGTGTAGAGAAAAAAGTATTCTTTCGTTGGAATCTAACATGGATGATGAAAGACGTGTCATAAAAAATGTAGTAACGGTTATTAATGGACAACCACAAATTCAACTCATAGTTTAGAGAGATTTACACCTGAAATATCTACTTGTACAAGAAATACTATACCAGTAAAAATACTACAACGTACTTATTCTAATGGCTCTGACTCTTCCCTGGAGTCTACACCAATAAAACGACAAAAGACTCTAATTCCATTAAATTATTGTAGTGATTCTGATCGTTCCATGGATAAAATTTATTAAACCGAAATCACAATAAGCCTCCCAAAATAATCATTCAGATGGCCAAATTATTCATTACTTAATCAAACTGTGAATTGAAGAAGTTGACAAAACATTGAAGTATTTCATTGTTATCGCAAGAGATGACTGATATTTATATATAGATTTTTCGATTAATTCTACAGGAAAGATCTTTTTTTCTGTGGACGTTTAGAAAATATTTTTTTATTTCGTAACGAAAATAGGTGATTAAATACAGTTTAATTGATTTTAATTAAGAGTTTGAGGGTCATAGGACTACATTGGATTTTAAAGATATTATTGTCTCAGATAAGACTTTAATACATGTTTGAGTCTATTCTGTAGTCAAGTTGGTCTTTTCTGTGGTCAATAAAAACAAAAAACTTATTTTTTTCCTAATATGTAACTTGTTGATCTCTATAATACCACAAATAAGACTGCTTATGATAAGCTAAATATAAAACTATATTTTTTAATATTTTCTGACGATATTTATTTTTTTTAATTTTTGTTTTCGTTTCTTGTGTTTGACCCATATATAAAAGTACTAAAAGAGTAACATATTTTTTTTAAATATGGTTTTACAGCATTGGCTTCTTGCATTTCTGCCTAACTTTATTACCTTTAACTTTAATTAGTAATATTAACATGGCAACTAGACATGTAACTCAGCAAAATTCCTTGCGTCAACCAGTTACTGTAACTCCGGCGCAATTATTTGAGTTGGCTCTTTGAGTTCATTCACAATTGCGCCATGGCGCAATGCACTCAGCTTCAAAGCTCACTTCAATCAAACCAGCGTTCATAACACCTCAACTCTCTTAACTTAGTCAGTGCATGTATATTGCGATAGTGTGCTAGTAAATGTACTCAACGCATTAACAACCAATTAACCGTTAACAACCCACAAGTGTAAAATACTCAAATTGTAATCTAATAACATAAAAATGATTATTTACTTATTAAGATATTGCCGTAAAAGGATTCATACTTTAGTCGCTTATGTTAAAAAATAAACTTTTCAATATTGTGACTAAGGGACGATTATGATTTGTGAAATGACGAAATCAGTAAAAGGTGTCACTGCGTGGATTTATTTTAAGCAGTAAGTTTTAAAAAATTAATTCATTTCAACTCAGAGTATATCGAAACGTCAAAACTCTCAAATGAATTAAATGCCATTCGGAATACTTCGAGTAATACTGTGCCATTGCGCCAATACGTTTTAATTAAAGGGTATCGACACATTCAACACAGTGTAGTGTACTGGGTTGGCGCAGTGACACATATCCTTAATGGCAACACTTAAAAATATAACCTAAAGAAATTGTAACCTATATAGTAAAAATAAATATTTGCAATTTAATATAATTCTAATTCTCCAAAAAACTATTCTCCAACGACATGAGAGAAGTGGTTATTTCTAATTGCGAAAAAACCTTCTTACAAAATATCGTAACTGAAGGTCATGTATGTATCGCAATGCAATCCGAAGTTACAAATCTCAAACTTTTTAATACATGTTTTTTATACTTTTTGCTACCAATTACAGCGATTAGATGGAAGGAACTACAATGAGAGTCGTAAATTGGAAATATCATTTGGATCGGATTACGGAAGTTGTTTGGTGTCATTGGGGGAGACTAAGTAAGTTACTATTGTGAAGCGTTCAGTATATACGCAGAATCATACAAATTTATTAAAGACATGTAAGTGATTATTAGTAATCGGCTATGTGAAAAGCTTAAATAAAAAAGCATGGTGAATAAAAGAAGGGAGTTCCTTTTATTAGGGGTAACAATAATGTGATATTTCCTATTGTTAATTGTACTCATTCGTTAAGTTGTTAACGAGCTTGCACTTCACCTTATGGTTTATGTGGCCATTACCGTCTATGTACATCTGAAATCACCTGCAGATTAGAAAAGATTCCTATTTTAAGATTGGCTACAGGTGCGATGCTATCCCTGACAACTTAAGTTGGTACACCTCGTTAAAGTATGTCTCCCTTACCACACCAAAACAGCAGCTCTTATTAAGCAGAAATATGTAGATGTGAAGGTGTGGAGAGTTTTTACCACATTTAACACTTTAATTAAACCCACACAATACACTACTTAAAAATATATACACTAATCTATTGTACACGCTTCTTCTCCGTAACAAAATACCTTGTAAAGTGATGGTAAATTCTTGACGTTCAAAAATAAATCTGTAAAGAATCTACTTTGAATAAAATAAATAACAGCCTATGGAAGGTACCTAAGACATTACAAATATTTTTTTTGATGAATTGCCTTACTTATTTGTCGATTAAGGTAAGCTTATGCTTAATTAAGTTAAATAATTTTTTGAAATTTACATAATGCGATACTGTAAAATTGTGTTTTTTAAGATAACACGTTACTGAAGCAAAGAAGCAATATACTATGAATATGATCAGTTAAAAAACTTAGTGAACAAATGATACATGTAACCATTTGGTTTAACCATAAAACAGCAGCACTGTAACAATGCTATTATGCAACTATTAAGTCAACTTAGTGGTGAACCCACTATCATGCCATATAATTATGCTATTAAGTATTTTGCCAACAATTATCTTTAATTACATAAAAATAGTATATAAAGATAAATGTTTTGTTATCTTTTTTCAGAGTAATTGCACAAGTCTCCTGTGAGGTAGTACAACCAAAGCAGATCAGGCCCAATGAAGGTATCCTGTTGATCAACCTGGATATCACCCCAATGGCAGCTCCACAGTTTGAAGCCAACCGCCAGACTGACCTGAATGTGTATTTAAATAGATTGTTAGAGAAGTGTTATAAAGATTCTAAATGTATTGATCTTGAATCACTCTGCATTGTTGTTGAAGAAAAGGTATATTTCATACTATTATTATAGTTAATAATAAGGAAGCCAATTTTATAAAGGTCATACTTATTAACAATTAAGAACAATTTCTTTTTAAGTTTTGTGCTGTAATAAAGTGTTCACATATTATTATACAGTTAACATTTATAATTTTAGAGATTTTAATACTCATTGCAATTAATACTATATTTGTAACTTAGTATGCAGTGTAAATGGTATAGTTTTAATTGCTGTACTTCGACATATGCCAGAGTGGTGTCAACTGCAGATGTCCATGGTAGATAACACGCACTTAAAAACTCGTTATTCGGCTGACAGGCACCAGGGGTAGTCGACGGGCAGTGAACGCGTTAAATATAGGCTACCACCCCTGTGACCACACTTTATATAAGAATAGTGCAGTGAAACAGTGGTATTATGAAATTAATGTCTATTGGGTTGGTCATGCTAAAAATAAAGGGTTTAAATTAATTAAACTGACCAATTACAAGAATTTAAGTACCTTATTATTAGATGTGCTTTGTTTAAATGTTCATCTAACATGATGACCGCCATGTAAAACTACAAATAAATTTGTTATTTATGTTCTACAAATAAATGTTTAAAAATATTCCTTCTAGGTATGGTCATTAAGAGTGGATTTAAAAGTCTTAAACCATGCTGGTAATTTAATAGAATGCTCAAGTATTGCAACACTTGCTTCATTGGCTCATTTTAAAAGACCAGATATTACAAGAAGTGGTGAGAGTGTTATAATACACAGTTTAATTGAAAAAGACCCCATACCTACAGTGTTGTATCATTATCCAGTTTGTCTTACGTATGTTATATTTGGGACTGAGTAAGTTATAATAATATATATATTTTTTAATTATTATTGTAGTAAATTTACTTTTTGGATGACAATTCGTTGGGTACTTCTCACTACTTGCACATAGCAGCATACCTGTGTCCCCATTAGTATTATGGAAGGTATTTTAATTTAAACCACAGAGAAAGCAATAGATTTGTGATTGACCTTAGGTAGGATTTCTTTTCTTTTTGGGGTCTAATATACGCTAATATAGCTCACGTTTACTAAAAAATAAGTTAAAACAGTAACTTTTATCAGAACCACTTCTTTATTACCATTGTATTGTATTTCTGTTGTTTCTCTGTTTCAGCATTTTATTATCTGATCCAACCTTTATTGAAGAGTCAGTGTGTATGACTAGTACAGAAGATGGCATTAACACAGCTGGAGGAATGCTAGTGGTTGGAATGAATCAATACAAAGAATTATGCTTACTTGATCTCACTGGAGCTGCTATAGACAATTCCAACATTGTTTCCAAGGCTATTCAAAATGCAGCCGAAAGGTGTAAAAATGTTGTTGATATGGTGAAAAAAGCAATTATTAGTGATGACACATTAAGGTAAAAAAAATCGAAAAATACCGTAAAATTGTATGCTCATAGTATTAAAGATATGTAGTTATACTCTTTTAGTTGAAAGTAATTTTTAAGTGTTCGTGAACACAAATCAGGTTGATAATCATACTTGATGATGACAAGACAATATTATTTAATGAAATTGTAGTTATCAAATATATCCAGTATATTGATATGCGGTTAAAGGAATTATAAAGTGCAAATGTGTAGGCGATTATTAGAAGCATTTCTTTTTGCTAGAGATTTTTTTCTTATCACATAATTATATATTGCTATGCTCCAAAACGTAATATTATTTTAAATGGTAATAAAATTTATATTTACACTTACAATATTAGTTAGTTAAATGTAAATTTAAATAAAGCGATTGGTTTGAAATAAACATTTTTCTAAAAAATATGCATGACACCTACTGAAGTATTTGTGACCCGCTGAATTTATTTTTATGATTTTTCACACGATGGCAGTAGCAAACCAGCCTATGCACTCCACCTGATAGTAAAAGGCAACTGCTGCCCATGAACATCTGTGATTTGGAACCCTACCTGAGGTCAGAAGCGTTGCTACCCCTGAGGACCAACTTAGATTAACATATACCTCCCTTACCACACCTTTCAAACTAGAAAATACAAATGCTTAGCACTGCTGTTATTAGGCAGAAATAGGTGTGACAGTGGTAGTTTTAGAGCTCAGTACATCAAAGGGTTCTACAACCAGATCTACTACTAACTTTTCAAAATATTATATCACATCCCATTTTTAATAACAATGCGTTAAATATATATGATGCAATGCAAAAAAAAAAATTGTTAAATTTTGCTATATTCATCATTATCATACATAATAACTACTAGATATTAATAAGATTAATCTTTAATTATGTTATACACTTTTGAATGTTATTGAAAAGGTGTCCAACATGGTCAACAATGGTTTTGTAATGTCTAGTGTTCCTATGCAACTAATGGCCTCAGCTTTACAGCCAATAAACCCCTTAGATGCTGATCAATATTTTAAATTATTTTTGTGCATGTTCTTAAGAGTTTGTTTTATTTTAAGGCGAAAACGAATAAAAATAAATTTGGCAGACATAATAACAAACAATCATGTACAGTCAATGAGCAGAAGGAACCTGAGTATATGTCTTAAGAGATACAATGTAGATGACATTAGGAGAGAAAAGGAAGATTTAGAGATGGCTGAAAAAGAAAATGAAGAACCGGAACTTAGCAAATACAATGGTATGTGTATTATTGTTTAGCACAATTATATGATGTCCTACCATATGTGGTATGTGAAAGCTTTATAAAACTATGTGTATTGGAAGTAATTAAAACTAACATTTATGTAATAAGCACTTTTATGTTCTATTTAGAGACCATTCTTTTTATTCACAGAAAAAAATCTGGAGATTATCATATATAGCAACCTATTAACTGTTAAACTTTATTCTTTCAATTGAATATGACATTGTAGGGAATGAACTAATAATTAAATTAAAAGCTCTAAAGTAATAAAAGCTCAAAGTTTGCAGACTGGTATATAAAAAATATTTCCTGGTCAGTTAGAAGGTTGAAGAAAATGTATCTAAATTGGAATTAAAATAGAAATAGACAATGGTTTAAAATAATTGTTTTTTTGCAACATATAATGATTACTTTATTTTCATTTCAGTTGTGCCATCTAAACCACAAACAGCAGAGATTATTGCAAAGAAAGCTGCCTCTACATGGATTGAAATATCGTCAGAGTCAGAATGTGGAGAAGATTAATTTAAAAACCACAGTCTGGCTTGTTATGAAATAAAAAAATAATAATTTTAGCATTTTATGTTATTGAAACTCATAAAAATTGTTGCTATAATACCAACATTTTTCTTTAACAAACACCTATATTTGCACTCCTATAGTGAATTCCTAATACTTGTATTGATAAATAACCTACTACATGTACCTTTTAACTGTTCATATAATTTGTTATTCTATAATATTATGCAAACTTTTCTGACTTTAATAATTATATACCTACATACTGAACACGTTATGAAACATGTCTCGTTGTGTAAGATACAATACACTCATACTTCATCTATTATTTTGATGCTGTTTATCATTTAATAGTGACTAGTTACTATTAAAAAAATTGTTTAAGTTCATTCATATATGGTTCTAAATAATATTGCTTTAATAAGCAAAATGTGCATATTATACAAGATACATTGAATACTTATCTAGAAGTAAATTTTCATGGTTAATATTTAAATATGATAAAATCTAGAATGCAGATTGAAAATTTACTGAGTGGTCTAATGTTCTAAAGTAAATATTAACACTACATTTCATAAATAATCATAGTCACAAAGAGTCTACACAGAGTCAGAATTCATTCCGTTCTTCTGATCTAATTTGTTGCCATTGGTTTTCACCATGTAGATGAAGAAAGTCACAATCTCCTTTTCATTTACTGGTATTGTCTTGAAATGCTTCTGTATAGCCTGCAAATAATAAATTTTATGATTAATTATGAACTTACTTCATTAGAGATATTATAACAAGCTAATTGAATATAATATTGTACATTATGTTTTTTTTATGACAGAATGGCAAAGGAGCATGCACTCCGCCAAATAGTAAATGGCAACTGCCACCAATAGATATTTGTTATCTACCACAGATTAGAGTAGAATCTTATCTGAAGTCAACCACATGTGTTACTACTCCTGAGGACTAAGTTGGAATGCCTATGATAAGTATGTCTATCTTACCACATCCTGCAAAATAGCAGGCAGCATCACTTAACACAGCTGTTATTAGATATAAATAGGTAGTGGTGGTGCCGCTGAAGTTGAACCATGAAGGGTTCTATCACCTACAAAATGTTTAAATGGACAATCATTTGTGATATTTTAATTTAACACCGATACATTTACAGTATGTATATGCATATGCAATCCACATAAAGAGGAAGATGCTCACAGATACCTTACATTTACATGCACAATTCTAAAACCAGTATTACCTCCTGTACCCCTTATTTACTGTACCCACTTTGTAGAAGAACTAGAATAATGAAAAGTTTTAAAGCATTTCAAGTTGTTTTAAACATTTAAAACTGTTTATAAAAAACATTACAATTTAATGTAGAATTTCCATGAGCATTAATAAATTTGGTCATTTTATCTTAGGAATAAAAGCAATATCTTACATCAGCTAATTGAGCTTTATTCAGACCAGGCCTGGTCGGCACTTTGTAGTAGCGTTTGTACCTCCTCAAGGTGTTCACCTGCAATTGTAACCAGTCCACCTCGGGGGAATCCATATCTGCCTCATTGCTGTCATCTTCTGAGTCTTTAGGCCTCCTCTGCTTAGTTCTAGCACACTGGATCATTGTCTTGTGATAGTCGCAAATATAAGTGTGTCTCGCCTGGAAATCACGACCGCTGTTACTTATTGCGTAGAAAAAAATAATGGTGAAATGACTTATCACAAAAGATAAATGAAAATTTGTTAAAAAATTAAAATAAGACAAACCTGAGGATCGATGTTGAGCTTCAGCCTCCGTTGAGCGACTGTCTTCTGGATGCGCTTGCTGTAAGAAGCGTTGCCAGCAGGTCGCCTACAGCGTTCGCTGTCATCCACAAGGCAACATATTTGGTCTGAATTTCCTCTTGAATCTTCTTCACCTGTACTAAACCCGTTGTTCATTTGATACTCTCGTTGAATCATATATAACAGAGATTTTACCTTTGTACGACAGACCACGAACTGAGCGACAAAAAATGATTCGACGTATTCATTCACTAAGCTCCGCCATATAGGTTATAATTTGTAATAACACTGAGCATTTCCATTAAAAATAGTTAATTAAAACCATAACGAAATTGTCCGGCTAGTTCTATTTTACACTAAATCGATCGATAGGAATTTGAGAATCTTTAATCACCACACCGAAAAAGTCTAAACTCGAAAACGTCTTAAGGCAAGTCTACTACTCGAACAGTATTATGCTTTCACAGCTGATAACATAATGCACAATAGATGACACTTTTTTACGTTCACTTCCAAAATAACAGATATATTTGCATTAGATGAGATGATAAAGAAAATTGTTCACCGATCGCCATTAGTTTACTATACGTCCCGTCACCGAAACGCAACAGACGAGGAAGTCAGCAAATAGCGTACACACTTGTTTGAGATGATAGCTCGAAATGTTCGTTCTGTACACTATCGCATCGCAGCTCTCGCTCTCTCAGCTCTCTCAAATTTCATGAAAACTTACAACGTTACAGTGCGTTCATACTGTACAGTCAGTAAACGACAAGAGATGCCATGAGAATCAGATGCAGTAGAATACATCAATACAGTAGTCATAATGTAGCTGTAGTATATAGGTAAGTATAAACAAAAAATAAAGCTAAAGTAAGTTTACTCATTGGCTGCAATATGGCGGGTCATTCGATTTACACCAATCAGATTGTGTTATCAGTGACATCGTTATTTCATGTGTTCATTACGACGTACGACTGCGAAGTTCTCGTAATAAGCGCTGAAATCGTGTGCTCGTGATAAATAAATATACTTGGTGAGTTTAGTTATTTGTTAAAATAGTGATTCAAGTTAATATGAATTTTATTGAGAGTAGTCATGTTTTTGATTCGAATTTAGTGTTTTGTTTTAGTGATACGTTTATAGTAAGTACTGCATTCTAATTTTATATGGCAAATGGCTGCCGAGCGCAAAAATAAAGTGACACTATACTTATTAATATGTAGATATTTAGTTATTATTGACAGTTGTCGAACTAGTAGATCAGTAATGTCGATTAGTCCGTCAGTTTGTACTTAAAAGCTATTTGTTTTACATTTTCACGTTAATGTTGAGATAGTGCCCATTTTTTTGGTATTTGTATAGAAATTAACTTTATTCTAAGTTAAGTATATATTTTTTGAATAGTGGTCCTAAGTAGTAAGTGCGAATTACATACGACTAATTGCATAATTTGTTTATGGAAACAATCATATGTACCTATGTGAAGCAAATTCGTGTTTTCGGGAAAAATAGAGTAAAACACCAAAAACTGAACCCTTACGTAATTTTGGTAGGTAAATAGGTATTTCTTGAAATAATATAGTGTTACTTTGGTAGTGTGCATCTACTTATTCAGCATATACTTAATTGCCTGTTTTTAAGTAAACGATATCCTGGAAATTATTTTGCGTTTTGATAAATATTGTACTTGTGGCATTGTAATGAAAATATTTCTATATTTACGCTGTTGATTGTAGTTAGATATACTGTATTCATTGTTTGTAAACATTTACGTAGTATTCTATAGATACGTATTTAATGGTAGCCAGTACCTAATTCAGTACATTGTTCGTTATAGGTACTTTGTGGAATATTTATATTATCATATTATGCTAAATGTTGCCTATTAATATTATTTAATTTGTTCATTTCCATTAAAATTATTTTCGTTAGCGCGAGGGTTAGTATTTAGTCTATCATCGACGTTTTAAACATTCTTTCACATTTTTTTTGCATTGTTGTAGGCTTTCGAAATAACTTTGATGGTGTTCCCCGTATTTTTTAATACATCAACAATATTAAAATCAAGATGTATACGGTGAGTCTTAATTAGTATTTTAGTAGCTAATGAACCTATCTTGATGTCTAAATTAGCGATTTAATCATGTTTTATAATTTTATACAGGTTATAGAACTATTATTCTTTCTTATCTTATGATTTTATATAAAGGCGTCACGTGTGGTTTCATTTTATAATTAATTATAGTAATGATTTGCTACTACTTCGGCCTATATTCTTGCAGCTTTTTGTCTTAGCTTTATTGTCTCATTTCCTAGTTAACGATATGATGTGCTTTTTTTTTAAGTAATTGCCGTGTCTACCGGACATCTCTACTGTGTTCTAGAATTTATATTGTATTAGTGAGGGCGATCTATTAAAATATTGCAATTAAGTTAAAGTCAAAGTTCTATAATCATAGTTCATCTGTTTGTGTGCATAACGTAATTTATAAGTAGGTACGCAGTTTAAATCAGAGTGATGCGTCATCATTGTGCGAAAAATGTTTGTATGTATTAAATATTTTATAAATTATTTCAGTCGTGTAATATTTATTACATTGGTACGAAGTTACCAAATTTAAAATACGTGCTTTTTGCATACACACATATATTTTATTTAAAAATATCCTTTTGTAAATCATATCATTGCTTGATTACACCAAACCAATTATTTACCAAACCAATTTATTTGCAAATTATTTATAGATACATGATTATATATTAAATTAAAAATAAGTTATTAATAAAAAAGATTTCTAAGCTATAAAAGTCCAATATATTTCTCATAACCAGACTTATCGTACTATGTACATTTTAAAAATAAAATGAATATAAAATATTTATTGCCAATACACATGACTCTAGTAATAAAAATAGTAATATTTATGTAATTTTACGATTGTCCAGAAATTAGTATACCTATTATTAAGAAGAGCTTTACAAGAAGTAAGACCATAAACACATCGTTAATTTACGTCGCTTAATAACACTATTGAAAATAACAAATCGAATGTGATATTACTTTGCCCATGGATATAAGTAATAAGGGCAAGAAAAGAAAGCACACGATATGCGCTGCACCATTCCTACGTTTTATGACTTCGTGTATCGCGAAGGTAAGTATAACCTCGTATTATCGACCAAATCAAGTTTATTAATATTTAAGCGAGCCATGGTAAATGGAGTAAGTCATTGCGTAGTGTTAGATCTTTAAATGAATACTTACTTACAGGTACTACTCAGTGAATGAAATTGTTTATTGAATATCTTGAAAGTTCACCTACATACACCACTATCGTGACAATAATTTTGTATACATTGCCAAATATGTAATACATATCAAAAATTAATTCATGATTAATACAACACTAAGGAATATACAAATATTTAAGTGTATCGACAGAATCAATTGTAAAATATACGATTTATACGTAACTCCTAGTGGTACTTGTTATATGAGATTTCATTTGATGGAATATTGTCAGTCTGTAAGTGTATAGTTTAAATACATTAACAAAAGAATTTTGGCATGAGTGAGAATAGGCGAGGCTGCGCTAATAGTCTTATTGACCGGTTGCTGGTCGGGCCTGTTGCCGCTTCGTGCATATTCGGTCTCTTTTCGTGTATATTTCCAACGTTTCCCTGTTGGCCGCTGCGCGTTGGGGGCGCCTGTGTACACTTGTTTAGCGTCTCGCGGTGCGGCGTTGCCAACTGTATTGACTTAAAGTAGGAATGAAGACAAAACGTACGCTCGTGTCGTGGATGGAAACCGGCAGCTTTTGTATTTAATAACACGCGAGATTTTGTGGATATTCATTTAAAGCGATTAATATAAACTGATAAATGATGTGTTATAATAATAAAGATATCGAGTCTTTGTGATGAAAACTCAATTAGTGTTGAAGTGACTGTGTTTTTAGTTAAAACATAAGAAGCATTACAAGAAGCTCTCAACGTTTCACCAAGCATTCCTATTTTGTAGTGCTTGAAAAGGGGATATGTTCAAATTTGTTGCACAAAGGATATAATATAGAACAGTCGAAGTGGCATAAAGAAACTGGTTGGCCGAAAGCGGTGATTGTGATATGGGGGAACGGGGCGCGACGGGGGGCGCTTGGGGTGCGCGCGACGATGCCTCGTGGTGGCCCGGTGGGTCTGGTGAGCTACAGCACCAACAACAGATAAATGAAGAAATAGCTAGGAGTACCGCCGCTGCTACTCAACTCTACACTTACAAAATGACAAGTGGTTTCTCTAACAATGGAGGAGATATTTCCACACCAAGCTTTGACTATCGATTAATGACAAATTCTAACACAAGGGAAGAGAGCCCTCAGCAACAATGGTGGTATGCATCGGGATCTGTAGAACCCCAACAGACATCATCGCCAACGGTACGAAAGCAATAATTGTTATTTTATTTAACAAAACTATAAACATTAAATTTATGTCGTCCGAGCCTTAAAAATTTGAGACATTAAGTTAGTATACTTATCCTATTTAATATCAATTATAGCTAGGTGAGATAAGTACGTGCAAATAAATTCAAATTTATTTTGTAACACAGAAGAAAACACTACTTTAATAAATTTGCTATCAATAATTTACGTTTTAATGGTAGTACTTTTAGAGTAATGTATTTTTAATCGCCAATTACGTGGAACTATTAATTAAAATAAAAGTGGCGTCTGTTTGTATTTTTTTTTAATATGGTTGATGATGGGGTAGCGAACGAGCAAGTAGTCCACCTGGTAGTAAGTGGCAACATGGGTGGCTATGGACATTTATAATCCACCCCAGATAAGACTAGAATCTTAAGGTCGGCCACGAATGCGTTGCTACCCCTGAGGACTAAGTTGAAACGTCTCGGATAAGTGAATCTCCCTTACCACACCATTCAAACCAGAAGACAGCGCGTAACAATGCTGTTATTAGGCAGAAATAGACGTGGCGGTAGTGCTGCCGGAGTCGAACCTCAGAGTCCTTTCACCTATAAGTATCGAATTAACGTATTTGCTAAATGCTTATGATATAATATACGACACTCATAATAAAAAAAATATTTTTTAAGATTTTTGTCCGTCTGTTTGACGTAATCTCTGGGACCGATTTTTACAAGCAGATAAGTGATGTTATAAAGAATGACTTACTTTTACTTTTGTTTTAGAAAATCATTTAGGGGTTAACGAAAAAAAATTAAAACCCCTTAAATCTTCCGCGCGCGCAACATTTTGCCCCATAAAACTGTTGAAGGTACAAAATTTCAGTAACATTAATGTCATGTGTAATGCAGACGAAACCGCGGGTCTCGGCTGGAAGTACATAAAGTCGTAAATTATTTACTCCTTTAAAGAAATTATATCTTGTTTCATATAAGGTGTATTAATACAACATAATAAAATATGAAAGAAATAATATATCACAAATAAAATAAATATTACTTACCGTAGTGAAATAAATAATGGATTTTCTACATTTCTGCATGTAAATGTATACGGAATTTGTTAACGCACTACAGTGCGCTTTGATATGTCCGTTAACAGTGATTTTAATTTTTGGCTAAGTAGCTACCATTAATGTATTTATCAAGAGTAGACTAGGAGCCGTAAAAAATAACATTTTTGTAACGGGCTGTGTATTGCACCTGCTATTTACACTTCTTTGTGTTCACAGGCAGAGTTTGTGTTTAGTCCAATGTGGCCTAATAAGTCTGTTCCTAATTTTGGATATAAAAGTTAAATGGGAAATAAGGATCTTACACTTACTTTTTAGAACTTAGCTGACACTACCGCGTGTCTAAATAACTGCACTGGTAACTAGAAAAAACATTATTAGTTAGCTAGAGCATTTTCCGACCCTAGAGTAATATTTAGTCGAAAAAAGTGCAAATGTTTTTTATGGTTATAATTTATAGGTTCCCCTAAAGGGGCCAAATTACATACGTACGGGGACATACATTTTGAACAGTTTGTACGGCTTGGAAAAGAACCTCTGTAAAAGGAATACATTCTACTTAGAACCACCTAAATCATAAATTTAAATATGGCTCAATCAATTGCAATGATTCAGATTTGGATCAGTTCGTTTCAATGACAATTACATACACAATATTGAAGAGTCATGACCGGATTGACAACAAAATTATTAAAATTTTCTAGTTTTTAACTTCAAAAAATATACTTAGGATCCTACAATTTCTTTAAAAGATTGTAGTAAGTGTAGTGTAGTAGACGACCATGGAGCTCACTTGGTCGTCGTCAATCTATTACTGTCCCAGGGCTGGGCACGGATTTCCTCTCAGGGTAACAAGGATTAGTCCATCGCGCTGCCCAAATGCGTATTGGTAGACTTCACACCCCTTGGAGAACTTTTTTCCCAAAGAACTCTTAGATGTGTAGGTATCCTCATGATGTTTTTCCTTCACTGTTACAGCAAGTGACAATTAATCTCTAATACGCACATAACTTCAACAAAATCAGAGGTGCGAGCCTAGGTTTTAAACCTCGCACCCCTCGATTGAGAGGCCGTGACGTAACCATTAGGCTATCACTGCTTACTCGGTGGTAAGTGGTAATCGCCGCAAGTGAACATTTGTAAGCAACTCGAATGTAAAATGGTTTGTTTCTACCTAAAGACACTGTTGTGTCGCCTTCTAAGTCAGCCGGTATCCACAGCATTCCATCAAAACGCAAGATCTGCAATACCACATTCCATATCGAGGTAGAATCGCAATTTCATACGGTCTTTTTTACCAGTAGGTACACAAAATAATTAATGGTTTACGTAGAAGTTACTCATTGTTAAATTTTAAACTTCTGTGGACATTTCTCAGATTTTATTTAACTTGCTTTATTAAGTTATAAGTAGTTGCTAACACTCGTTAGTTCAAAACAATTTTATCCAAATTGTGTCTACCACAGTTTAAAGTTTAACAATGTCTAGATACATTGTTAAACTTAGTAGGCAAAGATTAGTTAAGTTTGATTTATTAACAGACTTTTAGCCAATATATTGTTTCAATAGGTGAAATATATTGCAAATACTTCGGATCGTAGATCATAGATCAGTAGGTGGTAAATATTGAAAATTATTATTTTTTAAATAATACTAAATAACATAGATACATTATGTACTTACTTACGTTTCTCGATTTCATTGATATAATCGCTATAAGTTTGTACCAACATTTTTGTTTTGATGGGAATTAAATGATACCTTTGTATTATATTTGCATATGTGTGAAATGTAACCTTAATAAATGCAATGTAGAAAACTGCACTAAATTCTTAAAAGACTAGTCTTAAGTACGAATATCGCGCAGATCTTATACAACTCTTATATACCCACTATTACACTGGTGTACAGGTGTTTAGTTGCCCTAGATGTAAGATTGATTTTGGATATATTTATGCTCACAATTCATGAAGTTTCAAGGATTTTGTAACATTTGATCTAGTATTTTTTGAAATTTTTATTTTCATTTTACATGTATAATCCTTGATTTATTAACTAAACATATAGATAAATTATATGTAGACAGTAAAAAAGTATCTACGTATATTATATGCCGTTGGCAAATTATAAAAATTTTGGTTTATAAAAATCGAAAACAAAAAACACAATAACAAATATATTTGTAATGTCATTTTTGTCTTGAAAAATTAGGATAATTCGAAATAAACAGAGAGGAAACTATCGAAAATATGTTACATTTCCACAAAACACCTTTTATGAGCTTTTCTTTTATAATTTTTCATGAGACAATCTATTTTTAAAGACCAGCAATAATCTGCCATCATCTGACAATCCCATCGGCCCTGGTAGAACCGCTCTTCCTGTTCCTCCCTATAATTTGTTCCCTCTAGTTTGATGCGATATTTGTACCCGCGAAAAAGTTGCGCAGAAACCTAATCGTGACTGGGAAAATAGATTTTATTAATAATAAGCCGATAAATTATTCAATATATTCGTAATCTGGGCACTTGAAAACTAAAACAATTGCAAAGAAATCCAGAGCAACAATTTTTTAAAATTGTAATAGTAAAAAAATAGGTACTAATCTCCTCAATGACCCCGAAAATCTGAAAGAGAGTGCGTGATTTAATACGTTTTTGATTCCGTTTAATTTCTTTGTGCACTTGTCTCAAAGTACTAGTAGTGTAGATATTGCTATGGTTTTTTATAGCAAATATCATTTAAGGCGACGGACACTGAGTGTACTTTAACGCTCACAACATACGTCCTTTTTATGACAACATTAGTATGTAAAAACATTACGTGACCCCTTGCTCTTCTCTGTGTTTAACTTGTATTTTTAAATGACATCCAAAAAACATTACCTATGTTATAGTATTAATGGTTATTTACTTTTAAAATTGGCTACCGGTTCAATACATAATTAAGTATCTATGAATAATCGTATAGTGAAAATATGTTATTGAACTTTCTATGGTTTCTTTTTAATCGACTTCCTCCTTCGAAGGAATAGATTATTTACTGAGACCGTGCATCACCGCCACTCCCTTATAGAGACTGCGACTTCTAACACTTTTAAAAACACTGCTTTAGGCTATCCTTGGCCAATTCGCACATAGTGCCTGTATGTAAATTACGGTATTACTTCTTCATTAAACTGCACTTATGAAAACATTTTGAAAAAATGTGGGCATGTAGCTTTTCTCATTGTTTTTTTTACTGTTAAAGTAATAAAAAAATATATTCTAAGGTTGAACCCTACCCGGGTAATCGACCCCAATAAGGGTATCCTTTAATGAGCAGCGAAGATTTATAGCAAAAGACGTAATTGGTTTACTAATATTACTTACTTTGTGATTACTTGGGATTCAATAAGTGAAATCAACTTATGCCAAAATTAAACCATAAATTATTTTAAAATAGAATAAAGATGGTTGTTTGGGTTTGATATTCTAAATGTAATGATTTTTTCAGCCTCAGAATCAGTCAAGCCCAGATCCTGACCAGAGCAACCAAACAAACGGGGTCCAGCAAAACCATCAAAGTCTACAACAGCAACAGCAAGACCAGAGCCAGATCCAGCAACAAAATCAACTGCAGCAGCAGCTGCAGCAACAGCAGCAGAGCTTGCAACAGGCTTTGCAACAACAGAATCAGTCGTTGCAGCAATCAATTCAACAACAACAGCAGGGCCAACAACAGACACTCCAACAGATGCTACAACAACAACAGCAACAACAACAGCAGCAACAACAACAGCAACAACAACAGCAACAGCAGCAGCAACAGCAACATCAACAGCAACATCAACAAGATCAGCAGACGTTACAGCAGAGTATCCAACACTTGCAAGTTAGCCAGGTGCAGGCGCAGGCTATAGTGAATGCTCAAGCGGCGCTGCAGCAGCAAGTCGCCCAAACATTGCAGCAGCAGACGCAAAGCCTGCATGATCACATCCAGGCTGTTCAACAACAACAGATCCAGGCCGCTCTCCAAAGACAATCAGCTGCTTTACAAGTAATTTTATTACAGTTACGCTTAATAAAATATATAACGGAATGATTTGAATATGATAATATTCAAGGTTCTATGGCGATCATTTACAATATTTCATAATCAGTGTGTCTTATGCCTCTGGTTAGAAAGCGAGTTTGGTAATGCATGCGGGGTTTTATAGTAATTTAATGGCCACTTATCTATATCTACCGGCTACAGCTACTAACTTGGAACCAATTTCTCCTTTGTTAAAATCTCGAAAAATTACGTAATATATACATTGCAAAAAATAAAGTCCTGGATTCAAAACAAGCATTACGAAACTTAACAATTTTTAACTCTATTTTGATTTAAAAATTACGTTGATATTCAGTTGATCAATTATTTTTTTGTTTCTGTTAATCTCTTTGTCATGTGTATTTATGGGTTAAATTTGGTAAATCGTTAAGGGAATTCTGAGGCAAATGTAATAATTATATTTATTCGTGAGTTGAAGAAAATTACGTAAGTGCAAAGGCGAAAAGTAATTGATACATCTGCGTTGCGAGGGTGTGTTTCTTTATCGCTCAAAAAACATTGGCCGTAAAAGTACTATTTTCTGAAGTCTTGTAGTTGTGTACAACAAAAATATTTGTTTATAGGAGCTCACACAACAAGCTCAACAGCAGGCGTTGCAGTCGCAGTCCGCTAACAAAGTGAGGATGCCGAGAGCGAGGGCGTACAACAAGCCGCGCGGCCGGATGACTGCTTACGCGTTCTTCGTGCAGACTTGCCGCGAGGAACACAAGAAGAAACATCCAGATGAAAACGTTGTGTTCGCCACGTTCTCCAAGAAGTGCGCCGAGAGGTGGAACGTAAGTAGTTGTAATTATCTGTACGAATCCATCACGATTCAGATTAGCAGACTATACGGGGAATATGAGGTCTGATAGAGATCCGACCGCATGCGGAATGGACCGTCAGTGTTTATATAACAATTCTTGAAAATCTATCATGGCTCATATTAATAGATTGAACATTCGTAAGGTATAGGATTTTTTATAGTATAAATCATATAAGTATGATTATCGGACAAGAAATACTTATAATAAGATATAAAAAAAATGTTTTTCTTTTGTCAAGAATCGTGAAGATCATTTTTTTGCATTGGAATGCCTAACGTACTGACTGCTCCTGGAGAAGCAAATATTGAGAAATGTTCAAGGTGGAATATGCCGTTGTTCTGTTTTGTTATGTGTTACATGAAAAGTTCCAAGTTTATTATAGAGCTGCCCCACCCACATGTGTAATTAATCTCATTTATTTTTATGATATTGAATTAGCAAATGAGATTGTAATTGATCTAATGGCCATTGACAGAGTGAAAATTTACGGAGCCTTTTTTTTCGCGTTGAAAGCAGCCTTACTTTCATATTTTTATAAGTCGTTAATTAAGCTCATGTACGATTATAGTCCTAATTAAGGTCGGTCACAGAAGGTTGCTACTCCTAAGGGTTAAGTAGCAATGCGTCAGGTATATATCTTGCCTTTATAAGTCTTTTTAAAAAGGCGGAACATAGCGACGCTTCTTCTGTGTAGTAAAATGTCACATCGGTTTATTAAACTTTAATCCAAAAATAAATACTTATTACTGATTGTAGACACCGTTGAGAGTGAGAGGTTTAGGCCTTAGTCCACGGAGCTGGTCAAGTGCAAGTTGATATACCGGTAGACACCACCTCAAATCAATAGGACTGAGTAGTAATTGCGAACTTTTCTGTAAAAGCTTCGCTTCGATTTCTTAATATTTAATCCACAGACAATGTCAGAGAAAGAGAAGCAGAGGTTCCAGGACATGGCCGAGCAGGATAAGAGGCGGTACGACCTGGAGATGCAGAGCTACGTGCCGCCTAAGGACGTGAAGGTGCGCGGCCGCAAGCGGCAGCAGCTGAAGGACCCGAACGCGCCCAAACGATCGCTGTGAGTTATGGTCGAGAATCTTTGATACTTTGTTGTATGTCTGTGCGCGTAGGAGTTGATTTGAAGCTTGTGTCATTGCTAAAATATTTGTTAATTATTGTATATATGATATTAGCTTACAATTTTATTTAACTATAGTACTATGTGGTTTTACTATTTCTGATTGATAATAATGCAGTTTTTTGCTTTGTTTTTCGGAATAGAGTTAAAGTTAAAGTTATAAAGAGTTTTTGAAATATTCAAGAAACCAATAACCCTCATATTGTATAAAATGCGTCCTATGACACTCCTTATGAAATTTTATAACCTGGTATCGTTAAATTTCCATTACATAAATAAATTGACTCTTTGTCTTTGTCCTAGACTATTGTTTACGTACGTGTGTATAAGCGTGGTGTGACCACATAGGCCGTACCATCGATCGATCAACAAGTTCTTCATAAGGTCTATAGGTACTCGGCTAATGGCTGGTTTCTGAGGTCATTTCATCGGTACATAAAGTATTCAACAACACTATCGGTTCGATAACATCTAAAAATGCGTTTCAGAACAACTCAAACGCCTTTTAAACTTGGTTTACACTAACTGCCCATTTTGCTGGGTTTATCTGTTTAATAACTTTATGTGACGTTTCATGTCGTAAAATAACATAAAATGCAAGTGAGAAATAATTCCATATTCATTTTCCATTGGAAATGTTTAGGTAAGAAGAATTTAAAATGAAATATCACTTTCATAAGAATATTTCAAAGCTATAAATATTTACTTTTGACTCTGGTCCGTCAGGTTGACAATTGATGTTTTTTTGACGTATAACATTTTGGTAAAGATTAAGCTCATACAGCCGTCGGTAAATAATAAAGTATCTTAATTAATAATTTAAATAAAATGAGATCACGTTATTTTCTCTGTAAAAAATAATAGTAAATATTGTTGTCATTAAAAGTGGTCCTAGTAGTAAAATAATATTTTAAAATTATTTTGAGTCACACAGACCCATCTAGTGGCCAACCAGAGAACGCTTTATCCGTTTCATAGTTATTTTACAGGTCGGTGAGCATCCAGAAACCCAACGTTAGATAAACGACGTTTAACTGATGCATAACTTTATCGAATCATTCGCAATTGCGGATTTAACTGTTGGACTCAGAAACCGGCCATAAGTCAAGCCCCTCCCAAATACTTATCCTAGATCCGCTACTGTAACGTAGTCAAATGTTTCGGCGAATCGTAATATTCGTAACGACATTCATCGTTCAACAGGTCAGCGTTCTTCTGGTTTTGTAACGACGAGCGTTCCAAAGTGAAGGCGAACAACCCGGAGTACTCGATGGGCGACATCGCCAAGGAGCTGGGGCGGCGCTGGGCGGCCGCCGACTCCGACACCAAGAGCAAGTACGAGTCCCTGTCGGAGCAGGATAAGGCGAGATACGACAGGGTTAGTGTTTAGAAAACCTTTCAGCCCTTATTTAGGTGCCTTCGGGGATGAATTTTTATCGGTATTATTTGAGGAATCCAATGCAATTGCGCCAACTCAGTATAGTATGTTATGTGTGTCGACATCCTTCAATAAAATGTATTGGCACAAAAGCGCAATATAACTCAGTGTTCCGAATGATATTTAACACATATGAGAGTTTTGAATCTTGGAGATACTTTGAGTTAAGTTGAACCAGTGTTAAAACTTGGTACATAATAATAATTAGGCTTTTTTATATTTTTATTGTCACTTTTTACTGATTTCCTCTTCCGTAGTTAAAATGTTTAACTTACAAATCGTAATAGTCACTTACTCACAATTTTGAATATATTGAAAAGGTTACTTTTAACATAAACAACTTAACTGTAAATCCCTTAGTACTTCCTTAGAATAATGCTACCATCCTCGTGCTACCTTTTACTTCAAGTAGGTCAATTGTTTATAGTCCATTCAGAAAATATTTACTTTCAAAACAATTAATTCCCCTTTTGTTATACTCATACATTTTTTAAAATAAGTGATGCAATGCATATTAAAGAACTATAATTTCTAGCATATATGATTTGAGACTGAGTATTTTGAAAAATACTTTTCTACATTTCTTTGTAATTACTAATAATCGCTCAAAGTCAGTATTAACATCACCAGATTGTGCTTATAGTATACATTTGACGTTGTGTTTACTGTTCCATAGGAGATGACAGCCTACAAAAAAGGCCCCTTGGCACTCATACAACACCAACAAGCGAATCCAGAAATCGACGAAGAGGAATATGAAGTGGAAGACGAGTACAAGTGAATATACAAGTGTTGTGATAGTGGTACGGAATGGATTACATGAGTTTTAGTAGTGCTGTAGTTGTTGAACCGTGCAGGGTACAACTACCAGCTTAGATCTGGACAACTGAAGCTAATGTTTGTCTAGTTTGCAGTTCTCAAGGATTCAAAGAAGTTGGCGTATTTTTGAAAATGTAGACTGGACATGGTTTTCTTATGTAATATATACGTACGACAGATATTTTTTCTAGTGTTTCAAGTGTTTATGATAGATAAAATCATACAATACCAGTGATTAATGAAGGAATAAAAAAAATGCTATGAGTTTTTTAATGTGGTGGTAGTGGAACATAAAGTACCTGGTCACTGGCATATTTACTTATTGAAAATTAGATTTGTAAATACAAAGTGCCCATTTCGGATACTAAATGTATATTTGGTCACATAAAGAGAACTTCAATTTCCAAATCTTATTATGATTGGTTATGATTATTAATCTGCTAAGATCATCACATATTATTCCTTAAGTGCTAGAACAAACCTAGGTAACTTTGAAATTACTTGCTCTTGACTGTTTTCTTGAAATCGTCTTAGTTCAATTTTATAAATTGACCCATAAACAGTATTAATTAAATAATATGAATGCGTTGAAAATGTGCTATTTGAGTATAGTTGCATATTTTCATTTTATATTAAAAGTAATGTATTGAGACAATCTTCGGATTATTTAGTATGAATAAATACGTTTTCAGTAGACTTACAATATTACAAATAATAAACAATACACATAAATTGTAAAGACTATATTGCTAGAAGTTTCGATTTTTTAAATGATGTGTAGTTTTGACAAATTAAAGCATAGTATGATATATTAATGAAAAATGTAGACCTTCATGTAAGTATGACTTTATTACCTTTGTTAAAAAGTGTCCATGTGATTGTCAATATCCAGCATATTGTTGTTAATATTGGATGTGCAAATCAAACTACGAGTTTAACGTTGTTTGAGTTTTAAATGTATGTTGCTTTTGTGTTGATTATAAACGTAAATATGAGCCATAAAACAAAGTTTAACACTATCTAAACGAATGGGAGATTAAGTATAAAAGAAAGGAATCATATTGATTACCACCTTATAAAAGGTGATGTTCGATGGACGCATATAATGGAAAAATCTTCTTTCAGTCCATAGGAAAGCAATTTCATTGTGTAGCTTTATTATAGAATTGAATATTTTTAACAGACTTCCTTCTACGAAGGAAAGAGGTTATCTAATATTTACGTAAGCATACAAAGATGTGTGTAGGTACTACTTAGATCCCTAGTGATAAAATCTTAGTTAATTAATTAATCTACTTTTATTATACTTTGTGTTCACGGCAGCCACTTAGTTTAAATCACGAGAAATAGTTCCAGTTCGGATTTCAAGCAAAAATGTGTAGTAATTAGTATTGATATTGTCAATTTATCGATTGAAGTCGTGTCCATGTATAATATATAATTTTAGTATGATTTTAGCTTTACATTATTATTATTTTTATTAGGTCACAGAGTGAGAGTTAAATTTACTTAGAAAAAATAAAATAAACCATAAATACACATCTTAGTGGTAACATCATTGTTTAAAAATCTCAAAGTTGTTAGAAAAAAGTATTTTAATAATAATTAGAAAATAAACATAATTGGCTTGTCTTGTTCTGTATTTCAAGGTTGGTCTAATTTTGAATTGAAGTTGGGGTTTATGTTGTTTTACAGTAATTATATTTTCTTCTTATTAATCGACAATTTATTTTGATTTATTTTGACAACGATAGTACTAATTCAGAACTAAACCTTTACAATGTACAAAATATGTGAAGGATCGTTACAAAACATGTTGGAAACAACACTGCTGCAAATATTTTGTTACTGTACCAGAAACAAATGAATAAATAAGTACTGAACTGAACTGAACACATGCTGATTGTTAGCGATCTTCGTTTATAATTCCGTGGATATTTGCTTTATAACAACATTTTCATTTTAAATAATACGCTATCATAGTCATTTAGCCTTACAATATTTCTAACGTTTTTTCATAAACTAATCTAAGTCAAATTGAAAGGTGTGGCCTTATATTTTTCAACAATTGCAATCATTGGTATATAATAAGACAAAAGCCATTAAATTTATAATACTTAAAATGAATCTATCGTTGAAACTTTTGAGAATGAGTGGCATCAGTGATACTGATGATGAACGAACGAAATGAATGATGAAGACGTAAGAAGTATCGAAAAGCAAACATCGTTTGTGGCTTGTCACTTGTATATACATACATTCTTATCTATTCTGTCTTTTGTACTCTGAGCGCTGTATATTGTTTTATTACATTTATTTAATACGCCCTGATATATTGTTTTTCAAACTTATAAGGTTTTATACTTTACTTTAAGGTTACAACGTTCTTCAGCGAATATACTTAAATAACGTATGTACGAACGTCTCGTCTTCAATCCGAGTTTTATGACATTGTCAATAATATTGGAGTAATCAGTGATTATTCGGACCTCCTATCCTCTTTGCTCTTATATAACGAAAATAGGATTATTGATATTATTTTACTATAATTAAATATTATCACACGTTTGACACGTTCAATTTTTGTAGACTTAATCAGACCTTGGTTCCCACTTAACAATTAAAGTTTTTGAAAAGTTAGTGCAAAGATTATTTCATACACTTAGGTCTATATGAAATTTGTCTATTTATTATGTGTATCGATGGCGGTAATATTAGTCAAACAAAAATACCTGGTGTAATGTTTTAAGGTATCAAATAGTCATAAAGAGACAACATGTTATTTTTTAAGGAATAGTGTTGGGTAGTGAGGCGCGAGTGAATCATATTTTATTACAGTTGTCCAATATTGTAAATAGTTAATTAGTAAATTAGTAATTAAATTATATTTCCTTTCGACTTTAAATAATTTTGTTATGGTTGTACTTTATTTGCAATTTGTAGAAAAAAATATGACAATGTTTCATTTGCGATATAAAAGTATATATATTTTTGATTGTATTTTGTTTTATATTGTCATTTTTTTTGTTCTTTTGAGAAGAATGTACATACAAATGGACTGTAAAGCCGTGATAGTACTTAAGTGTTACCTAGTCCTGCGTTTACCGAATGTTATTTTTGGTTCCTAGAATAAGAAAATATACGCACGGTTTGTAACTAAAATTTGCATTATTTTATTTTCATCATTGAATGGGCTTCTTCTTGTGTTGCCCGTATGTATTAATTAAAAAAGATTGAATATCTAAATTTCAATAGTGGATTTTCATGTCTAAATCGTTTCATTATTCCAATATGAATAAATATTTCGGTTTTATAAGATTATATTTTCTTTATTTTAACATCGAAACGTCCGCAGTAAAAGAGTGTACCCGAAGGTCAAAAATATGAGTCTGTATATCTTTTATATTCTAGGATTTTCTTGTAATAAGTAAAGTATGCAATGTTACATTTGGCAAAAGTTGGACTAAGTGTGTAGATACTAAGAGTATCTATCTTGTGTACAGTATAATATTTGGCGTTGCCATACCTTGATTCATTACTTATATTCGTAAGTTGTTTTTTGTAACTTGTTCATTCACCATTTAACTTATGTATATTTTGCATTTCGCCATAAACATTAATTAAAAGAAAATGACAAAATTTAATAGCTAAGATACAATACTGAGCATTTATGACCAACTAACTTTGAATATTGTCAATTATGCTAAATATTATTGATATGTAATGTTATCTATGTATATTTTCTATTTAGTTGTTTATGATACGCTAATACTACATTTAAAAACCTAGGAAAATAATGAGTGAACCAAGGTGTGACTTAAATAGGTTGTCGAAACTCAGAAACGCTAGTTCGTGTTTGCTTTTTAATAAATAACAATATATTTTGTCTAACTTGCAGTATAATGGACTCTGTTATCAGAACTGATCAATTGTCTATTCAATTCCACAAAAATAGTTCCATGTAATTTTAATGATAAATAGTGATGTACGGACGGAGATTATTTTTAAGATACGATTGTAAACTTGGCAATATTGTTTTGAATTCGTGATCTGTACAAAACAATATAGTGACTATTTTACACAAGATTGTTCTTTTATTTTTTTTGTAGTACACCTATCCCTGTAATGTAATAGTTATGTTACCGAAAAAAAATATATGGTGTAAGTATAACTTGTTTCTATTAGTCCTGGGACGTGCCGGAATATTTGGAATATTTCAACAAGTTCTACTTATATTTTTGTGATTATTATTATGATTATTATATAGCTACACATAACTTTACTTCCAACTTGAAAGACAATCGGTGGTGGCTAGTAGTGCTCAACCACTAGCCATCATCGATTGTCTTTGAGGGTCTGTATAACTCACTGAAATAGATTTAAAAGTTGTAGAACTTTTTGTGATTCAACTACGGCAACCCCACCAGCAAACCCATTATTACCTAATAACAGCATTGTTAACGCTGCTATGTTCTGGGGGAAGGCAGTAAGAGAGCCTTATTTTTCCAATCATTTCAATTATAATCTCAAAGGTAACATGTGAATAGTAAACATATCTGAGGATGATTACAGACGTCCATTACCAACAGTAGCTATTTACCGTCGGTAGGTCGGCTGCACGCTCGTTTGCCACTTCTATCGGCCGTTTTTCCGGAAAATTGGAAAAACTCGAATTCTTATAATCTTGAATAACTCGAGTATTTTATGTTATATATGTAGTCCAATTTCAATTTAATTTTTTTCATTTGAAACCAAAATTTTGTGGCGGTACTTTTGTTCCCGGACATAGTTATGGTCTGTATTAAGATCTGGTGCAAGATTTTTACTATGTAAATATGACTCTGTGTCCTTTTTTTGTTACGGGGGGAAACCTTCAAAAGGTACTGGGAGCGACACCTGGTTATGTGGGATTTTAATCACTAAAACTCTTCCAGTGGCCGTCCTCAGCGCTATGCAGAGAACACAACCGGATTCGTCCGAGCACGATGCCCCATTCGGGCGCTACCCGAGAGAACTTAAAGCTCATCCCACATCTCCTTTCATGTTCTTACACAACCCGTCGTCCTTCGCGGGGTTGCAGATCGGGCGATTCGAGTTCCAGCTCTTGTTGCTCGCATCCCCTTAAAGGCCCCTTTTAGTTGTCTTTTACCACAGACAAAGGATACCGTAGCTCTATTTTGGTCCCGAAACTACAAGGAAAATGACTGTGTCCTAGATCGTTTTTATAAATAGTTTCAAAATTATATCTTGTTTTCAATCCAAAATTAGTTTCTCTAGTGCTAGTTTTAACTAAGACTGTGTGACAACTAGTTTTATCTGAAAATAAAGTATATCAGTGGTAAATTCGAGTTTTAACAAAGTCATTTAGTCAAAACAAGTTTAAACTAAGAAAAACGCGTTCTATTTAAAAACGGGTTTCAACTGTAACAGATACACTCAATTTTTCATCCGTTATTATTTCCACGTGATTGCGTGTATGTTGCATAGTTTATGTAGTATACCTACTTACTCCATACGGAATGTTGATTACCCATTTATGAATTTAATGAAGTGTCAAAATCTACCAGGAGGATACAATCCATGCAAGGTACCGCCTTTGAGAATTCACACGTAGCTAACATTCACGCATCACTAACTCTCCCTAGCGAACTCTACCTTTAGGCGATATTGTTGATCCCGTACGACCACTCTTGTTACATTTAAGAAAATAATAAACATGCCATTTAATTGTTGCAATTCATAAAATAAAACAATAAATTTATTTGAAACATCATTTATTTTATAAAAATAAATGTTTTGACGACAAATAGTTATAATATCGGGTCCTTAAGAATTTCAACTCCCGTACAGAGTTCTCATCAGAAATGTTTCAAGACATTGTAAAAAATTCCGTTTTTACAAAAGTTACTTTTTATCTTAAAACATTAACAACGTTACAATTTCACAACTACATCTAATAACCGTTGATCATTTTCCTTTTTACACAATAACATTGCCCTTTAAGAAAATAACCTTTAATAATTAGGTTTGTAATGACGATCAATATACATAATTCTAGTACAGAATAACAGAGCAACAGTGTACGTATGTACGTACTCATATGATTAATTCAGATATAGCAACTACCTAATATCCAATAGTTTTTGTTTATATAATTGTTTGGCGATTTAAACAGGTCCTAATTAAATTTTCACATCAGGTTTACATTAAGACTAATGTATGGAAACAGACTTCGGAAAAGGCCTTATTAATGATGTTTTGGTAACTACATATCTGAGAATGCATTATGATGATATGTACACTGTGTTCACAAATTATTCCATCAATCTATCTGGATATATCTGGATTTTAATTCTTAGAAATTAATTAGAAGAAGTATAAGTAAGGAGGTTATAAGTAACACAAAATGTAAACGTATTTCATGAGTATAAACTTAAGTATATTAGATGCCTAGATTTCACCTGACGACATAAACAACATGCGAAAAATAGTGTATGTGTGCATAATGCATACGTATTACATGTTTGCGTAAATTGTGTGGTTGTCAGATAACACTGATGTGAATATTTACTCATTTTTATTGACAATCTAGACAAAAATTCTTGAAGGGTTGTTATTCGTAGACTTTTTAATAATTTTACATAATTAATAATAGTTACTAGATGGAACACAGTGCTTTATAAAATGTTACAAATATTTTTTTACGTCTCATTTGTCGTGCCACGTGGAATCTAAATGTATAGTTTTTTTTTAAAATAGGTACACAGATAATATTGTACAGTTACTAAGTAACTTGCAATATAAATAAAGTTTGAAGTATGCTGAGGTGATCGCCCGGCATGTAGGTAATACAGATTAATTAATATTTTTAGTAGATTCAATGACATTTTTACAGAGCAAAACATTTGAAAAATCCTAATGGAACTATAATATTATTCGAAAGTTCTTGAATTGAAAAGTAAATACTAATGTAATTATTAAATTGATATTTGGATTTTAGACTTGATTGACCGTTCAACATGAAATAATTATGATTTGAATAAAAAATCTTTTGAGTAAATAATTATTTTAAGATAGTCGTCGTCATCAAGTCAGTATAATCGTATATACAAATATTTTATACATAATTTCTAAATTAAGTACATTATGTTATTACGGAGTTGCACTATTATGCACAGCACTTTACTAATATACCCGATGTCTAAAAGCACGGGAAACATTTCACAATAGACAATGCAATGTGAGTATTGAAATTATAATACTTAATTAATTAATTTAAGTTAACACTGCACTGTGACTAGACAAAATTACATATATATTTAAATAGAGAGTCCTTACTATGTATAACACTATGTCTGGTTATTATTACACTCAGAATACAGGCTAAACAAAAAGCTCGTTTAAATGTTCTACGTTACTTAGACTTCGTAGGTACACCATTTGTTTCACGTCGATAACTAATATCACGAAATGCATATGCAAATTAAGATTCTACCTATAATTTATTCACTAAACAATTACTAGAAATTAAGTACTTAGTAGGTGATGTAGGCAGTGTTTCAAGAAGTACCTATACTTCTACAGTAATACATTTCTTGGTTTGCACTTCCAGATCAAATGGTTTCAATTTTCACGTAACAAAGCTATGTTAAAATAATGTAGGTGGTTTTTGGATAAATTATATATAATAAATGTTTTGGAGTAGTAAGTAATTAAAAATAACATATCGGTGACACCGATTTTTTAAAGTAATGTGCATATAATAAATTAATTATCGCTTGTTATAACGGTGAAGGAATACATCATGAGGAAACCTATACATCTGAGAATTCCTAAAAAAAAGTTCTCAAAGGCGACGAAGTCTACCAACTTGCACTTGGAGACCTGTGCCCAGCTGTGGGGCAGTATTGGGTCGATGACGAAGTAATTAAAATCTTCGAAAAAAAGAAGCAATCGTTTGATGTTAAATAATTAACTTAAATCGATACATATTTAATAACACATGTAATATGATTTCAGGCCGAAATATTTTATTTGTTATATTTTAAATAAATTGCTTTTATTGTGAAACTTTGTGCAATGGTCGAAACGGGAAACGGCGCGAAACGTGACAGTAGAATACCCTGATTGTTACAACACAATCACAACCGCTATGGTTGCGTTCAGCCATATAGAAAAAAAAAATGCTATCGCGGGTTATTCCGTTTTGCGCGCCTTTACATGAGATTTTAAGTTTTCCCCTGGTCGTAAATGACTTCTATAGTAAGATTTGCTTCATCATTATGTATTTTCAATTACAAATTATTTTTTATTACGTCATAAATTACGAGAAAAGTATATTAAAGCAATATTTAGATACTCTGAAATTATCCGCGGAGCATATTCTTTTGATTTGCACAAAATTTCTATATTGCGTTGAGAACAGGCAAGTATTTCTGGTGAGTACCGAATAAGAATGTTGAGTAATGCAACGTTTAGATACTCACTCGGTACAGACGAATAGACCCAACTATAAATAAATAACCTCCTCCTTCAGAATTCATCAAGATGTTCGTCTGCTTTCGTGGAGTGTAAGTTTTTCTCAGCGCGAATCAAAGGATTATGCATCTACGTTTGTGCCTTCACAGACTTATTACCGTTCGGCGAGTTACTCGGCGGACCGTTCGCGAGAATCTAAATGTTGCAAAGTTTCGACGTACGAGATCCGGAGCGATGAACGTGGACGCTATGTGGCGTCAGTCTCGTGGGGGTCGGGCGGGTGCTGCGGGATGTAGTTCCACCTCGCTCGCACCTCGGCGTCCGGCGCGGCGGGCGCGGCGGGCGCGGGCGCGGCGGCGGCGGGCGGCGGCGGCGGCGGCGGCCTGCGCCACAACCGGGGCGGGCGCGGGCTGGGGGACCCCCCGCGCACCCCGCTGCTGGGGGGGGGGGG
>DWRA01000057.1:0-41355 GCA_018250295.1 Spathilepia clonius
TTTTAAATTAAAAAAATGCTCTACTGTAAAATTGTGTTTTTTAAGAAAACACGTTATTGAAGCAAAGAAGCCACATAGGCTACCAGATAATAAACAGTAAACATATATAAACAGTATATATATACACGGAATCTTTGGTTCAATATTTTAAATACACGCGTAGAAAATTTATAATCATGTCCGTGGATGCCGTGGCGTAAAATTTGTATTAATCATGTAATATTTAAAGAAGATATTTTGTTTCAAAACTCAAAATTAATATAACTTGTCTGAATTAGATATAATGTGATAGCTTTTAATTTCCTCCAGACAATCCTCATTGTCTAAGTTGGGCTTGATAGACTAGATAGTTTTTATAAAGGCTTAAAATAAGTACGTTTGTTCGTAACTATATTTGACAACATTTATTAAATGAGGAATGCCCCTTTAAATAAGAAAGATATTATGTAAAAATAAAAATTATGATATTTAAAACTAATAGATGATACCTGTGATTAAGTCATGATAAAGCGTAGAGTATTATAGCGTAATAAGTAGTTATTTCTTATGTTTATATTATTCTGAAGGTAGTAGAACCCTTTGTGGTTCGCCACCACACTTTGTGGTGCCTCTGAAGTCCGCTCACGAATCATTTGATTAACTTTAGAACTAACAGTACTTTGTCTCGTTGTTTTTAAAACCGTATGAAACTATCTAATTATATGTACAACAGTTAATTAAATATAAAAATATTTTGGAACTGATAAAGCGACCTTGCTTCAAACCTTTACAATACTTCCACGCAAGCAAGATATATTGAATATAACAAATAAAGAGAGAAAATAATATGACAATCGCCTTTCAACAATCTTTAAAATAATAAATGCCCGATTACTTTAAAAGACCATATAGTGGACGAAATTTCTATAGACCGTAAATTTTCTGGCAGTGTAGAATACTGTATGAGACAAACCATGAAATTCAAAAGTAAAGAAAAGATACGGTACCCAAATTTTAAGTATAAAGACTTCGACGGGTGTTCAACATCACGTAAAATTTAAAAAGATAACAAGATTAAACAAAATAAATTCAAATTATTCCCAACATTAAATATGGTAACAGAACAATAATTATGCACGTATTAAGTATGTCCTGCAAAATGGGAACAAGACAAACGCTTCAAACACAATAGCCCACCTGAAAACGTTCAAACGACGAACAATACGGCTAAAATTCCGCCAATTATATGGACAATCATCAGAATTGGGGCCGGCGGTGAAATTTTTCAAAAAATAAATAAAAGCGGACACAATACAGCCGACGCCATTGTTACGAAACGCGGAATGAGGGAATAAAATAAAAACAATATGCTGTCGTGACAAACGATGACCCGGACATTGCGTTCGAATCTTGACCGTTATTTAAGTAATGGCTGGGATATCGGTGGGTAATGATGGGTCAAATGGCGATCTTACTTGCTGTTTTTATAAATGTCGCATGTACCTACACATTTGATACGAATATCGAAAAGAGTTAAGTTTGTTTGTCATTAAACGAGACGGCGACCCATATACCATATTATAACCTGAAATCGATCACATGTGTCGTGCGTGCCAAGTTTTGAACGCCTGAGATTACATATAGGTAGGTACGAGTACCTATACTTTACTTTATCGTACCCAACTGATCAAAGCAGTACCTGACAATATAAAGCAAAACTAGGTGCAACTGCGGTATTGTCACAATTAGTGATTTTACCAATATCCTAAAAAAATTGAGGTTAAAAATTTAGACTATATTCCGGTATAGTTTATTTCTACTTTACGTAATTCTTACCAAAACCAGTCCTTTCCAGGTTTAATCTTACAGTCCAGCAGATTAGTTAAACATGAAAAGTTCGGATATTTATGTTTCGACATTCCGCAAATAGGTAAACATGACTTAGAATATTCTTATTTTGTAATCACGGTATGGTATTCGAAAACTTTCAGTTTCTATATTTGTAAATACATCTAATCAATAAAACTCTAACACTAACTAATGACGCATCGCTTAAACTAGTTTCGATTGTTGATTGTTGTTCACTAAAACTTAGATTTCGCGCGAGATTCCAAAGAATTTCTGAAACATCATTGCAATTCAAAGTAAAGTACGAAAGCCTAAAAATTAATTTATATTGTATATCAAGTACGTATTATGAGAGTGTCGATTGTCACTGTCCCTAAATACATTACAAAAAGAGGCATTAGAAACTATTTATGAGCCATTTTAGAAACCTTGGTAACAATAAAAATATTTTACGTATCAAAAACACTAGGTCTCTTGTATTATAATGGTTACTAAAGTAAAGTATTACCTATCACCCACGGTTGAAAGTCGAGGTTAACCTATTCGAGCAAAATTGTTGACCTAGTGAAGTAATGTTCTCTACGTAGCGGAAGTCTATCTGCTATTTCCACTCTATAAAAATATGTGAAATATGGCATAAGTATCTAGGATATGCCATATAAGACAGTTTAAAATATCAACGACAAAAGTTACACTTAAAATTAAAAACTTACAGGAATCATCAGTACACTATAATTTTTGAAAATTACTAATGGTACAAATTTTTCACTGTTTGCGGTATTATTCTGAAAAATATTTTTCTTCGTAATTACGGATTCAATCAGCTTATAAATAGCAGTGACATTGGTATGTGGGTAGACTTATAAAAAGGTTTAGATTATCTAAAACCTAGGTAACTACGTCTTATTTCGCCAGCCTCGTTTCACAAGGACGATAAAGTTATCCGACACTGAGCTAATATCTATATGCCTATTACCTCAGGCTACCAAGGCCTATTCGGTAACGTATATTGCGAGTATAGGTATAGGTATCACAAAGCATTCCAGACGTCGAATTCGATTTTTGCGTCGGCCGAAGGCAGGCGATATCGCGTACAAAAAGGCTGGAAGCGACACAAAGCATTCAATTTTCGCCAAACCATCGTCGGATGAGCTCGCTAACAGGCTGTCGCGGGCCACAAAGCCTCCTGATTACCAGCGCCGCGGCAGCGCCTCGTCATTATCTCCCACCCACCCTGTTTATTTTTCTCAGATAAAGATTAGCTTGAGTTTCACGCGATTGGCGAGGCGGTTGGTGAGGGTGAGAGGGGATGGCTCTAGGGCGGTGCTGCTGTGCATGGCTCCGCCCCCGGGTCGCACTGGGACGTTGAGTGTGCTTGCAACGCCATGCGTGACGCACGTCCCGGTAAAATGTGCCCGTGGAAGCCCTAAGCCGGCATCATGCTCGACATCAAGGGATCCGCCGACTACCTCAGTCGGTCCGGCACGTTCACCAACTTCTCGATGCTGTTCGCTGGTGAATATGATTTGTATGATTTTTGTGTGTTGTGGTGTTGTGGTGTGCTGTGTCTGGCGGCAGTGGTCACTTGGGTTTAGTTCATAGTTTATGTCATCAGCGGCTGATTCTGATTTATCTGAGCCGTCTTTCTTCATTCCAAACTTGCTAAGTACACTTACAAAAACAAGCTCGCGGTATCGTAAGTAGCATAAAGTATAGTTTTACAAGTATGTTGCTTCAAAAATCTAGCATTTATCTGTCTATTTCGTAAATTTTGTGAATGTCTATACTGTTTTTAAAGAAGTTCCAATACGTGTTCACTTGTAATATCATATTGATGTTTTGACAGTTACAATCCTTAATCTACTCCCGTATATTTCAATGTTATAAGTAAATATATAAACAATACCCGCTCAACATTAACAAAGTATATTTAAGAGTGTTCATAAACCACTGTAGCCACCCGTCGCCACTGACCGCCGGCGACCACCAGCGACCGTCGCCGCCTGTCGTCAGCGACCGAGAACCGACCACGGTCATCGACTGATGCCAACATGAACTCTCCCTCGGGTATCAGCTCACATAGGATGCTTTTACTATCGCGTGTTGAAGATTCATACGTGAGTGTGTGGGGGCACACACGTGAATTAACTCGTTAAAGTCGTTAAACTCGTTAAAGTCTTGAGGGCCAACATAATCACCTCATATGTACGTCAGCCAACATTCACATCCTTCCACTGAAGTGCAGAACTACCCTTATTTTGAATATGGATGTGGCAGTGGTACCTCCGCGGTCGACCGTACTGGCTCTACCTCCTTTCTACATGATGAATTTCAATTTATATATTGAGATTGTTTTGTGTGAAACCTTTTTTGTTTATGTTCACAATTCTGGAAATCCAAGTATAGGCCATAATACAAATCTATATAGTGTGTGGTACTTATTTATTATGATAATTGCTTAATTATCTCCATTAACCAACATTTAAAATAACCTGAAATCTACTTGCCAGTGTTTTGGTATAATTTCTTATTGGGTATTTTTAAATAATCACAACAACAACGTACTTAAAAGTTTTTATGATAGATACCTTACCAGTGTGCATGCATATAATCCATTTCAAATTGTGTGTAGGTATAGGTACCTGTAATTAATTGTAATGATTTGTGTACCTGATCTTTATAAGTTTGCAACTTTTTCGAGTCCTATTTTGTCCTGTTTGGTCACGAAGTTTCAAAGACCTATGTTACAGGTCTTTTACACTATCTATAAAAAGAAGACTTATGCAAAAATTCAGGCGTCTGGATACTATCTTTTCTCTGGCAGTCATTAAGTGTTATATCGATTAAGGAAGAACAACCGCCAAAATATTTACATTACGCTCTAGCTAAAACCTGCTTCACCCGCCTTAAAAAAATACATGACACAAATACAACTGAAAATTAATACCTTCCACATTTTTAACAAAATAGCGATAAATTAAAAGACGCTTTATACACTCACAGCCCCACACTGGGATTCCCTGTGTCGTGGGTGCCATGGACACGCACAACGACGAATTCACAAACCATTCAAAATTCATCATTCAGATATCTGTCTGACCGGGGATCGAACCCGGAACTCACTGCGTGTCAGACCGGTATGGTCACCGCTCAGCCACGCGGTTCATCAAATTTCATGGGTTTTACCGTTTTTTAACGGGTTTTAACGGGTTTTAACGTTTTCTAAAATAAATGTAACCTAATTTACTCCTTATAACATCAGCTATTTGAAAGTCACATCAAAATCAGTCCAGCCATTTCATAGATTAGCTTAAACAAACAGACAGGCAAGCAGACAAAAATCTTAATAATTGTTACTTTGTTATAAATATCGTATATCTATGGGTATATAGGCACTTTCATGTATGCATTTCATGCATCAATTATTACAATATTACTAATACACGCTTTAATTTTATTTATGTGTATACATTTTTGCGTTATGACAGTGCGATAAAACAAATACAGTAACATTAGGTGTCTCAACTTACTTCTCAATACACAAACAGCGTACATGTCAAATAGGAGATACATATTTACGTTAAATGGCAGTATGATCAGATTTGTTTAAAATATCAATCAATCTCAAGTTGTAAGTAGAAGTACTTATAATAAATTAATTACATAATTGAAGAATATCATTATGAAAAAAGATGACAATATATCAGGACAAAAAAATCATTCAAATCGGTACGCCCGCTTGAAAAGCTACACAATATGCACGCAAACCTACGCTGCGATCTTATAATACCCTCTTTAAGCGTCGGGGGTTAAATTTTGAGTCTGCAGAAGAACTTCACAATCCAAATTTCGCTTACACTCCAATGGGCTCTCAGACACACGTACAATTCTAAAAACCTAATGAGGTAGACGCGCGATTATCCTATGATTGCCGCCATTTTAACACTTCCGTCGGATAAAGCCGAGGGCTAACAGCAGACTAAAACGCAACTTTTGCATTTTTTAATCGTTTATTCAATCTTTACATCGATGTTTATTGTATTTGCTTGTGTAACCATTTTAATTAAGAGAGCTAACACACCATCGACAGTAAGTTAATACTAACTACAGCTGCGCTGCTTACTGTTATTACATAAGAAAGATTTACACTTTTCGGAAACCTTATGAACGGTTTATGTTTTTAAACCGCTCATAAGGTTTCAACCAGTTCACAAACCAGTGTACTCTTCAACTTGTTTTGGACCAGTGTGGCTTAGTATGCTCCAGCCCTCTTAAACGTGTAAAGTGACAGCTGCAACCAGCTTTAGGGCTTAAAAAGGGTTGCTACCAATTAAACCTTTTAAAGCTCGCCACTTAGAAAAAGATTTCATAAACAGTTAAGGTTCTGAGCAAAACCTGTTTTGAAACAAACTCAGGGCATGTATGTTAAAGTTTCGTAAGATAAAATTGTATGATATTATCATATCAATGTTAAATACAACACCTACGTTTAGGACTTTATATAACGTTAGATTTTCCTTACATATGACTACGAAAATTTCTATTTTTTATTATATGTTGGAAGTAGCAAGTGCTGTCCAGCTAATAATAAGAGGCACTCCCACAGGCACTTTTAATTGACCCCAGATAAGATGAGAGTCCTACCTGAGGTCGATAACAAATGCATTGTCAACCCTGGAGACTAAGTCGGAGCGCTTCTGATAGTCTCCCTTACCAGACAATTATTAGGTAGAAAAAGGTATACCAGCCGAAGTCAAACGACAAAGTATTCTATCGCCTAAAAAATACTAGCCTGTATGTATACAAAATAGCAAATAATGGTTACCTAATTAATTCAATTACATTAAAATAATACATTTTAATTAATAAAAATAAAAACCATGAACATACGTACATAACTGTATTATGGTATGGTCGCTTACATCACCAGTTGTAAGCGACCCGTGTTAGTCATTTTACAGGGGAAAGCTTGACCTATGCCGCCGGTCGTAGGGCAAATGGTCTTCCTTCCAATACCACCCTTATTTATGACGCTACGGGGTCAATTCGCTTGACCCATTATTTATGATTATGGATTAGACAGAAAAAAATGTACGAATTACTTGTTAGTACAGATAATGCCAAGATATTTTATGATTTCTCCAAAATATATCGGTAAAGCCGCTATGATTCGACTTGGGAGGTACCGATGCCGATTTTTAGCGTCAAGCAGTTCTACATTTCGGTGGAGGGTTGTGGACGCCGGCTCGCTTATATAACTGAACAACCAGCTTAGTCCCCGACAGTAACGCATCTGTGGTCGCTTTCAGATATGAATTCGATCACAGATGACCACAGGCAGTAGTGATCGCTTACCATCAGGTGAACAGGAAGCTCATTTGCTACTCAACTCAACAATTTTGAATACAATTTGTGTTTGTGTGCAAAATGTTCACTACTACTACATGTACCTACTACATGTAGTGTAATAATTTTTAATTATCGAAATCGGCCTTAAACTCCTTTGAATTTTTTTTTGTATTTATTTTTGAATGGTTTCATGTCATTACTTATTTCAATGTTTAAACTTCATAAAATCACTTCATAAAAATACGTATATGTCTATCCACCCCGGTAAGGCATAGCTTCTACGTAAAAGGTAAAATACAATAAGACTAATACTCAAAACATATAATTTTATTAATAATATGCGGTTGTTGTGCTTCTCTGAAGATTTTTGTCGCATCTGTGTGACGCGCACCTTAGAAGATAAACTTATAATTATTGGTCAGTTTAACCCTATTTATGTCTTATTGCTGGACACGGGTCCCTTCTGACAACTGTATAAGGTTTGCGACTTATTACTATACGCTGTGGATAACTGGAAGAGTTATAATTATTGGAAATAGGTATACATGAAACGTTTTATTGTATTTGAGCTGTCTTGTATAGAATTTAATATTGTACTTTATGTTTTCAGATGCTTCGTATAAGAGTACGTGGTCTACACATGCAACGTCACAGGGTACTCAAGGTAAGTCTAAGACTATTTTATTTTTTTAGTAATTTCCTACGGTTTAATAACAAAAGTATAAAAACGTGACTTTATCACTAAGAATCCGCGTAGGTTCGTCGTCCGCTGTCGGTCCATCGTCCGTATCGTAACCTAACCTAACCTATTCATTTTTAAAATACTTAGATTCCATTCCATTGACAGAAGTTAGATAACTAAGCGACAAGCTTAATTGTTTAGAAAAATAATTAGTACTCAAAAAGACCTTGAAACTTGATAGGCGTTCCAAGAAAATTTCCTGGATGCAACCTAACCCGCCCGATTTGGGACGCCTAAGCTCTTAAAATGAAAAAAAGTGCATACATTTTGACGGCACACATATATAATGCTGCTGCTCTTTGCAATGTTAGTCTTTATCTATTTATCTTATTGTGCATAAATAACTACCTCCATAGTATCTACAAAATAGGTTACGTAAATATAACTAAAATATACTACAAGATCTTTGTCTTATTTTTTATTTTTTTACTTTTTATTGTATAACATTTGTGTACAGATACGCGGTTGCCATATTACATTGGACAGTAAAAACTTTGTTGAACATTGAATTTGGTTTGTTAAATTCATTGGGCTTCGTTTGTTTACGTATTTCGTTTTGTTGTGAACGCCGGCGTGTTTATGTTTCCATTTCATTACACTCTTGGTTTAACGTGTATCGATCTACTATGGGATAACTTGTTGATGTATTTTTACTTGCAACTAGCAAAAAATTAGGCAGTTCACGTGATGGTGAGTGGTGACTGCCGGCTGTGGACATCTAGAGTTCTGTAAAGAAAGTTGATAAAGGTGTGTGAACTCTTAAATGCCTCGTGGTCGACTATGGCCCAGCCCATCCTAGTTTAAGACAAAGTCACCGCAAGGAGACCTGTTTTCAGCGGCGTGAGAAAAATGAGATGAAGAAGACAAAATTTATAAACAATAGCGGCGATAAATTGTGGTTATGTTTTGGTTTTTGTACGTAAAACATTATATTATAGAGTTGGTGAAGCGTATCAGAAATAGAAGCTAAAACATGATTTACTAACGTTACGCATTTCGCCGTTCGAAATCAAAACAAAGGGCCCCTAAAATGTCGCACGCGCGTCAAGCGAGCCGAAACGCCGCGCGGCCGCCACGCGCCGCCGCCGTCGCGACAATACAAACTTAATTCTTTGATTGACACTTACAATATTTCAGTAAGTGACGCAATATTGCGACGATTATCATTATATCGGGGGAGCATTATCGTGTACGCTTCGCTGCCGCTCCTCATTGTCATCGATCCTCCCTTGACTTCGAAGAACAAGTGTTAGTTCGGTTTACGTGTGATACGATCTTGAATGTCGTTAAGTTGAAAATTATCTGAATTATTATTATATATCTACGTAAAAACAACGTAGCGATGTGGTACTGGTATGCTAAGTTTTACAATGCTATTGCAGTCTAACGGAATAACATTTCATATCTCAATACCTACGCGTTTAATGGTTGTAATATAGAAAATTATTAACCTTTAAAATTTAAGTGCTCTCTCTTGGAAATATGGGTGATTTGTAAATACTCTTGCGTGCCTTAGAAGTCATACTCCTTTGGATTGTAATAAATGACATTATAATTCTTTGAACGTAGCCTTTGTGATTCAGCTCCTGAGACACCACCGCCACATATATTTTTGCCAAAGTATAGCAAAGTTAAGCTCTGCTATATTCTGATTTGAAGTAGAATTTGACAAATACTTATGCTAGGCGTGCAATTTTGTCGTCAGAGGTAGTAATGCATTTGTAGCCGACCTCAGTTAAAACATTCGACCTATCTGGGGTTGATTACAGTTGTCCATGGATGACAGTGACCACTTACCATCAGTTGGACTCCACAGTCCCTTGCTGCTTGTATAGTGTAAAAAATAATAATAAATGAATAATACAGTGAATGAGTACTGTAACTGTACCTGTAATTACCTATATTTGCCGTCAATCCATTACTGGCCCACGGCTGGGCACGGCTCTCTTCACAAATTGAGCGAGTGCGAGAGGGCGGAGTGCAGTTTGATAGACTTCACACACCCTTGCGAACTTGTATATTTTTTTAAAGAACTTGAATGTGCGGGTTTCCACGGGTTTCCTTTGTTTCACCATTTAAGGAAATACGCACATAACTTTGAAACATCAAAAGTATGTGCTCGGGATTCGAACCTCGGACCTCTCGACTTTCTTCCATTAAGCTATCACTACTTTTATATACGTATTATACCTACATATATTATACATACAGAAAATAAATACAATTTTCTTTTAATTCAGAAAGATTTTAATTTCGTAATAAACAAACATAAAAGTAATTATATACCTAATACGGTTTATTTTGTTACTTTTTCTTCCATTATGTCCTAATTGTTACTTATTTGTGATTTACGACTAGCGGTGTGATTAACGCAAATTATACAAATGTAATCTATGTAGCTGATTAGATTACAAAACTAGCCAAGTGCGAGTCGGACTCGCTCTCGGAAGAAATTCCGTGCGTAAAATAAAAAGAAACTTATGATGATTTTGACTTTTAATTTGTTATTTATATACATCGTCAACTATGATTACGGTTTATATCATAATAATGTTTACAAAGATTTAAATAATACGTTGTTGACTTATTTGCCACTTTGAACAAGTAATTTAGAGACCATCCTCACAGTTTTCCCGTAGTACATACGTAAGTAAAAACTATTTTTTTTTTGTTATTTTATGATCAGTAATTTCCGAAATAAACAGTGTTTCATCCATTATCTACAATATCTATAAAATTGTTTATTGAAATATGATAAAATAATATATATTTATAAGCAAGACCTGTTCATTGGTATGTTCCAGAGTAAAGCCTGAAAAAACTGCCTATTATGCCCCTCGAAAGCCATCCTAATGTTCCAGATTTCATTTGTTTACGTCACACGTCTGTCTTTGGGTCACAGAAATAAATAATAATATATACATCATTATTTCAGTACATTCCTACGAAATTCTCTGCAACAGACAAACAGACATACTGGCAATCACACGAGTGATCTTATTTTTCGCCGTTTTTCGTTTCAACATGTGAAGTCCCAATACAGTGTTAGTAATAACATTTTTTTTAATATGTTGTTAATGTGAATTTCAGTTTTCATTGCTGCTTTCATTATGTAAGCATACTATTATTGTAGACTATTGAAATTGATAATTTTTATACTATTTATTTAATTAACAAAATAAACTTAAATAACAATTTAAATAATAATATAATAGACTATAGATTTATTCTACAGCGTGAAAATGTAAGATACAATTAACGCTCCACACAGTACAGACAAAAAAATTCAGTCAGGATAAATAAATATGTTCTAATGTAAAACTCATGACAAATATGCCGCATGCCTAGTTATTATAACTGATGATAGCTATGGCACATTGACTTATGATTAATAGGTAACTGATGACTAAATGGCCAAACAGAGCACCCGACGGTCGCGTGAACCCGTGACGACTTAATGCCCTCGGACAATAGCTACAAATGACGACGCGCCCCAGGGACCGATTATGAGGAACACTATTCCATAACCACTCGACATTTGACGTGCGTCATTACAGTCACATACGACATTTAAAGCGCAGTAAAATAATGTAGCAGTATAGAAGTAAAAGAAGAAATATTTTTTTAATTCACTTTATTTGTCTTTACTTATGTCATATAACATTTACATACGACATTTAAAGCGCAGTAAATTAATGTAGTAGTATAAAAGTAAAAGAAGAAATATTTTTTTAATTCACTTTATTTGTCTTTACTTATATTATAAAACCATATTTTATTATTATTCTCTGGAAGTTCGGCCTTTACACTTTATTTTAATAATAGGAATCCGTTCTGCACTATAAATTTGACAATTTCTACTTCTTAGAAATAGCCAAATTTCGATCTTATGGTAGACAAAAATAACTAATTATTAGTAATAATTGACGAGAGTAAGAATCATTCCCGTCTCCAAAAATCAAACTTCTCGGCTTTATTAGTCGACAGGCACAGACAATTTTAAAATATGGAAGATTATAAGATAGTCGACTGCTCAATAATTAGGTACCATCACACGTGCTTCTACACTTTCGTGGTCCATTGTGGCAGAGCCCAATTCAATGTTTTATAAAGTTATGACTCGTTTACTATTTATGTTACGTAAATATCACTTCTCATTTTGTAAATTACTACTATATTACGTTTTGTAACTTACACAGTTTAATCTAAATGTAGATGAATAATATTGTTAAATAGTAACTTACCGGTAAATAAATGCTATTATATTCATCTTATGGCCATACAATGTATAACTGCACAGAATAAACTATATTTCCTAATAATTTACGAGTAAACAAATTGTTTAAAATATGTACTAATTCAAAACAGTGAATGTCCCCTATGCACTATCATAACAAACGCAATTCAAAAATATCAATTTTATCGGCTATAAATTCTGCCGCTTAGATATAAAATCGGTCGCCGTATTTTCACCGTCACGCCATAAATAATCGTTATGTAACAATGTCATGATACGCCCCCGCCGTCCCCTACCAAATGAATTCACAACTTTATTTAAACTAAACGATATTCATTAGTACGGATTTAACAAATCCGAGCTAATAAGTGGGTAATAATTACAAAATCGTAATTTATTCTTTAGTTGTAATTACAATATATGGACTTAAATTAAGGGGATACTAAAATTATAATTCTTATGGCGTGTCTATTTTTTGGATTTAGAGCTAATCAAACGACACGTTAAAATGCAATGAATAATAATGATAAAAATTGTATTAAAATAAACAAAAACATCTATGTTAACATTTCTGTTAACGTACGTAGATTTTTACACATTGACAATATAGGTTTATTAGAATAATCATATGTTTATCACAGGATGAGAATATTTTTTTAACAATTATTAACTTATTAGTGAAGTACGAAAATTATACAATTTGTGTGATCTATAATTGATTTTAAGTCACACAATTTCTCTTTATTTGAATTTGTTTGATTTGGTGCTTGCTCTGCTTTAATTTCAAGTATAAAAATGTATTTCTTGGACAAGATTAAATTTCATTACATTCTCTCCATATGCTATTACAAATCAACAATTAAAATGACGTGCCGAATGAAAATCTCTACGTGTAAAAGAAGAATTAAAAAAATAAACCAATATTTAAAGCGCGCTACGAACGAGCTAAAAGGAGACGAAGCGAGCGGCGGCTTCGAAAATTAACTGAAAGTGGCTTTTGGCTGCCGTTTCCCCTGCTCTTTACTCGTATGATTTTTTGGTTAGTGTAAGGGAGATGGGGGATAGAGGAAAAACCGCTTCAGGCGTTAGGAGGGAAACCATAAGCGCCCTATTGTTTTGTGTGCCGTGGAGCGAAAACGAGTGCTGTAGATATACTTAGGGGTACGTTGGGCATTGTAATTTAAAATGAGAATCGGAATGTTTTCGTTCCGTAGGTACGGGGATACGAACTCATTATTATGCAGCCCGTTGTTTAATGAAGTCGCTAGAAAGGTCATTCTGCTGTGGTCGGTGTCACACTCTATAATTCATAATGGTGTTGAAAATTTATAATGTTAAATTGAGCAGGGTCTGATCGTTAAACTTAAGTTCACCGACAGGCTAAAAACCCGAAATCAACACAAGAACAAAGGTTCCTTTGGCTTGACCTATCGTTTGTCTTACTTGGTCTCCAATTCCACTGACTTTAGTAAAGTAGAAAGCAATGATCTTAATAAATCGGATTCGTAGCAATTCTATGCAATTTGTTTGTTTATTTACACCAGTTAAATGGAATAATTCTTTTTTGTTCATACTTGGACTTGAGACTTTTCAACCTATCTCAAGAACATTTTATAGAAAAAGAAGGACTTATATAATATTCTACGACGCTTGACACGTACAGGTTGGTAGACAGGTGGTATTCCTAGATAACATGTTGGTATAAGTATTGAGGCTATATTTCTTTTTATAATTTTGCCTTCGCCACTGAAACCATTGATAAATATTTTATAATAAGTAGAAAAAGATGTGTATTTATGATGTAACTCTACGACTATTATCTAACCAGACGCTATTTAAATAACATTTCACAGCATCAAATAATGGTTGAGTAAAGGTATCTATTTATTGTTTACACTTGTTGGGCAAGACAAGATGAATTTTTCTATAGTAATTTTCATAAACTTAATAAATGGTGATTAATTTGCATACGTATGAAAACAGTGATGGCAATGCAATATTTTAATAACATCCTCAAGAGATTCGTCAGAATCAGGATCATAAACAAAATAACTACAACTTTTATTAACTCCTGAGTATGTAATAACGCAATATCACACTGAACGATGTTGCCTAACATGCGCACCTAGGAGCTATGTCGGTTTTCCGTGACATTATGTCTTTTAGACGCAATAATATGTTTTCACTTCAATAAACCTATCAATTTAATTATACCACTTACCAAAAAAGTACAATAGTTTGTCATTATAAATTATTTTACTATTTTAGTATAACTAACAACGTTAAGCTGTACAAACTTAATCGTACCACAATGAAGTGTTGAATAACAAACTTTCTCAATTACATAGCGTTTGTAGATAGCGCCTTGGGGGTGTACACTTGAGGCCAATACGGCACCTCGCACAAACAGTTCTGACACGTCAAGCCTTTGATCTCTCGTAATGAGATATCTGTTCGTGGTCGAAACCCCCGGCTAATTCCACGCTTACACAATGGGGACAAAACTTTGGGGGTGTTAAAAAACTATTAGTCCTACTTTGCATCCTTGTTTTGTTAGCGGTGGAAACTGAAACAACTTGCTCTTCACTGTTTGCTCTCTTTTGTTCATTGTGCTTATAACGTGTGGTATGGTTTTCCTTTTTTTTGACTAGCACATAGTAAACCAGCAAACCAAACCAACAAACCAGCCTGATGTCCACCTGATGGTAAGTATCCTCTGCCACACATGCCCCTGAGGTCGACCAGAGATAGTTACCTATTTCTAAGCCAGGAACCTTCAGCCAGGAATCGATCATAATCCCTGGCGCAGGTCTTCCTCCAACATTTTGATTAGATTATCTGCTCCAATAACTACTTCTATTGAATACTTAATATGAGACGCATCGATTTTTCGCGAATGTTCCGATGCTAATAATTGAGAGTTTGCAGGCAATATTTCTACGTTATAACGCGATAGTGCTTTTACTAGACGGCACAGATATCGTGTTTCGTGTGATTGATGCCGGGATAGTGCTGCGACAAACAAACCGACGGTCGCTCCAGGGGCTGACATTACATAAACATAAGTCGCAAGTAGTTTCCCTAATGGCCACGAATATGAAATTAAAGGTATTGTTTTTCATTATACCTGAGTCCACTTGCTTTCTTGATTGATGATAGATGTGCTTGTCAAGTTTTCATATAATTAATTACAAATTATCTTTTGCTATATTTAAACAAAATATATATCTATATCTCAAGATTTTGTGTATATGTCGTGATAATTATATCATTGTAAATGTATCGCCATTTTTTCTATACATATTTTTGTATTACTTTGACGTAATTTTTCCAAATCATTTCTTTTAAATTTATCATTTAGCTAAAAATAGAATGCAATAGCTTGGAATCAGGCTGTCTAATTCACGAATTAGTTCAAGTAAAATTATATCTTTAAAAATGACATTTATAAAATGTAACTATGACTATGTGTCAAATCAAGAAATTTACGTATTTCAAAGTCAGTACGAAACAATGCTTATACATTTTCTTTTAGACGAGAAAAATCTAGATAAAACATAAAAAAGACTTCTTCACAAAAATATATCTCAAAAGATTGAGCAAACAGTCCCTATAACGACATCACTATCGTCTCCCCAAAAATCAAAGGCCCGTAGAACATGAAATCAAAAATATACCCGAAATCAAAAGGAGTTTCCACAATGTTGCTCTAACACTAACAACGCGTGAAATCCCATTGTGAGCATCAAAGAGAGTCTAATCCTTGATCTGGTTGACGCGACGAGAATGGACCTAGCGTTGTGATGCTTGGGGTGTAAATTTGAAAGACATTCGCCCCCTAAACGCTTGAGGCAATCGTACCCTCTGGTACGAGCAGCCGATATTATCTGCACAGATTCCATAGCTCCAGGCGTCATGAGGTCGTCGTGTTAATTATAAAACAATTTGCTCGGAATGTCCGCTATTGGCTCCCATTGCGTTCGAAAACATGAATAGTGACATAACGATTTGTATTCTGGGTGATGAGATATAATAATGGAAAGTCTGTCAAATTATAAAGGTTCCACCGTGGCTTTTATCTCGAATTCCCAGGTAAATTCCCGTTTATAACATTTTTAAACGATTTTTTTTTGTATTATTATCAACTCATGGACCTACTGTGAGTCTTGAATTGAATTGAATGGTTGCGTTCTTATCTTTTTATGTTTACATATCTGTGACTATTCGTAACAGTTATTTGTAGAGGGGCCAAAGAAGTCGCCGGCAGGATTTGAGACATAAATTTTAGTTTTAATACTAACCTAGAAGAGGAATAAATTGCTTGACGTTCTGACTTTGTTTTTTTTATTTTTATTTTTTTATTTGATGGAGTAGTAAATAAACACCTAATGGCAAGTGGCAACTGCTATCCTTGTACATGTGTAAGGCACCCCAGATAAGACTAAAATCCTACATAAAGTCGACCACAGATGGGTTGCTACCCGTGAAAACTAAGTTGGAATCGGTATGGCCTCGAAAAAGTAAGTCTCCTTTACCACACCCAGAAGACAGCAGCGCTTAACACTGCTGTTATTAAGCAGAATTAGGTGTGGCGGTGGTGCCGCCGGAGTCGAACCACAAAGAGCTCAACCCCTTCTAGTAAATCTACCGGACATGAGCGCTCACCATATATCTTAGATATACCCACATATTGATTAATGACGACACAGACACAGGTATTAGGTTGATCTACAGTCTACAATCAGAGAAAGATGCAATTAATGAGTAGAATAAGATCATACAACCATATTATTGGATATCTGCGAAACCAATTACTTCCTACTGAACGGATTTAGCGAGTCAGTGTCAGATTCAAATTATTACACACTAATGCCTAATACCGCAACTGTAACTGCTAACAATTGGGATAATTTAGAGCCATTATTGACTTAACACTACTCTACTATCTTGATTAAAGGCTTTTGTCTCTCTGAAAATGTTTAGAGGTGTATTGTAGGGTTATTTTTATTTTAAGTAGGGAGTAATATTTTTCAAGCGTATTTAAGTACTCAGGTATACTTAGGTTCTTTTTACCATATCATTGTGGGTATCAAAAAAATAGCTAGCAAATGAACTTTTTGAAAATATATTTTTAATAACATTTTTGTATTAATATCTTAACATAAACTCACAAAATTAAAAAACATAGCTTGTTATAAAAAATCTGACTGCTCAAAAGTTATACTTAAAATAAGGGAAAATAGATACTACTGTAAAAAGTATAAAATAAATAAATATAAAATTGTCATATTAGAATAGACATTTAATACTATAAGGTGATGCAGGACGAATAAATAATATAGAAAAATCAATGAAAACTACTTTAGCATTACAACCCAAAGTAACAACTGTCACTTTTTACTTTTTATGATGTACTAACATATACACAGATAATAAAATTACCACGATAAAGCAAGAATATAAGCAGGACTAGAAATAGCGTTCTTTAACTAAAAGAGTTAATGAGCCTCCTTCATAATCGTACACTCTACTTATAATACTTTAATGTCAGATAAAATAAACCATTCTCACTTCAACTTCTCAAAAATGTTTTAATGACAAAATATGGCTTTGTTGCAGGTTATGGCAGCAATACGCTGTCGGCGATGTCCAAGTCGTCGCTTGACGCACACACGCATCTCCGCCAACCAGGTGAGTTACTTCCAGATACTGGACTTACTTCTAGCATGGAGCTCTGGATGTCTTAGAATATCAAGGGTGGATGTTCTATCATTTCAAAAATTTACTTGTACGATGCTCCTGCGGCATTTACCAGGATGCAATTAGTGACTCTTCAACAAATTAGTCACAGCTAGACCCTAGCAAGGATTACCTGGCCAAGTCCGAGTTGATGGACATCGCACACTTTTGAGATTTTTTTCACTCTCATGTGTGTTCTCCTTCGCCATTATAACAACCGTTTTCTGCCAATGTTTTCCATCACCTTTATGGCAAGTGATTATACATTTCTAGTAAGCACATATTTTCTTTTTTGAAACATATAAATAAGAATAATTTGTGAACTTTTCTATTCATGTGATCTTAGTTGATGATAGTTAATGGCAACATTTATTCCTTATTCCTAAAATGGCCTGCAGAGAGTAAAATAACAAACATTGAATATGCTTGAGATTATAAAACCAGAAGTAACTGAAAGTAGCTTTTCTTCTTTAAAGAATACCTACTGTGTAACGAACTATGAAACTCTTTCAATTTGTGAGCGGTCAGATCAAACAAGACTGTTTGTTGTCCACGGTCAGTTGCCCAAACCGTGTTTGCGCCGCGCCTTTGTAACTAAACATGTGTCCGTCGCCAAGGGAACGTGGGACGCAAATGTTTGCCAATTTAAATATCGACTTGCTAAAATAAGGTAGAAAAATGTATTACATACATGTACGAGTACTTATGAATCAAAAAATGAAAATACAAAAAGATGTAGTGTTGAATAAAATAAAATAAACCTACTTAAAATAAATCTTTCACTATTTAAACATGATATATTTATAATATGACTGATTTTTCCAGTTACTTGACGCTGAAAATTAATCTTCCTTAGTCATTTCTCCTTATCTCTAAAATATCTAAACGAAAACTTTTTTATGAATACATGTATCTATCTGTAATAATAATTTAATAATATAAGATAATGTTATTATTCCTTTTATATGTATATTAAAATAAATTCAATAATTCCTTAAACCGTAATTGCCACAAGCACAGTAATACAGAATAATTGTTTCTACAAGGCGAAATTATAGTCTGTCAATAAGCTGCAGTACCTGCAGCTCGTAAAAGAAAATACGTTACACAAAAATAGATATTAATAAAATAAAATCAAATAAACACTTTATAAGATTAATAGCAGCATTGCAACCGAATAATAATGTAGCTTAGTTCGCAAGCTTATTTGACCTGAAGCGAGCCATTTGAACAAATCAAGAGATTTTCATTAGAGTTCTAACACCCATTGCATTAACTTCACCCCACTTCACCCGAAACGTGACTGTTTTTACTAAAATTACATACAAGAGAATGTTTTTAGCGTGAGGAGCATAAAATGTAGAAAACTAATTCCTTTTCAAACATGTTTTAAAATGTTAGTATTATAATATTGTACATTTACAGTAAACTTATGTTTGTTGATTAAAACATAATCTCTAAAACTTTATAATCAAATTTACACGTTATGGATACCAAAGATATTGTAATTAAATTAAAAATATGTGAAATTAACAAACGTGTCAGGATTTGAAATTGGACCTGTAATAGAAAACTAGCATTCAAACAATAGATCGCGGATAATTAATTTGCTTACTATAGAAGTTTTATAACCAATTGTTTTTATTATATCATAAAATACATTTTTATAAGTCAATAAGAATTACGTGTAAAAGATTTCAACGAACGAAGTAGCACGGTGTTAAGCATATGCTAAGTCGTAAAATTTACATAAGTACTAATATTGTAATATTATAGTATTTGTATTTGTGTACATTTTCTGACGGAATGTAAAATTTTGTATTTGAAAATTCGTTCATAAAAGTCGATCGCATCTCCACAATGTCTATTGATTGTAAAAAATGTTGAAGGGACACGGTCTAACCGTTCGAGTATAATCGTCATAATCATGATTGTTTATTTCCAAATACTACGTGCTCGATTAGTGGCCATGCCATAATAAAGAAGGTTCTATTTGTTATGCCCGTATAGACATATAAATCTCCGTTTTTATATAGTTACATATTTTATTATAAGTTTATTTCTAAATATCTCTAAATTACAATTTTCATATATTGGTTTTTTGCTTCAATAACGTGTTATCTTAATAAACACAATTTTACAGTAGAGCATTTTTTTAATAAAATTAATAATATTTTACTTAATTGTGTATTGTTTTTTACCTTTATTGTATTATAGATTACGTACAAACTTTAACACTTAAGCTATCTCAAATCATAAAATATACAATTAAGTAAAATATTTCCTTTGAAATTAAAAAAAAATGCTCTACTGTCAAATTGTGTGTTTTTAAGATAACACGTTATTGAAGCAAAGAAGCGATATACTTTCAATCATTAAGCAGGATTGCCATCGTATGTAATACGTCAAATAAAGTTAAAATGTCGTTATTTATAAAACATTGAACACTTTGATAAGATTTGTCCATTAACAATATCATACAAATAGTTATTTTATTTCACAACATTTTAAAGTGTTTTTTTACAGTAAGAAATACATTTTTGTGGAAAAAATCGTGAAAGTGGAAGGATAAATTTATTTATATCACGTTTTGATATCTGGGGTCTGCGTACCAAATGTCTCTGATTTTCGAAGTGCTTTTCTTCTTTTAACACAAAGGCGAATTCTATCAATCCGCACTTAACCAGCGCAAAGGTTTTTATGTCATTATCTCTACTCACTTTGAGAGAAACCACGTGCCTAAAAAGGCTGGTAACAGTGACAAACTTTCTTCCCAACTTTTGCAAGCTTATTTGCCTATAACCCATTTTAACTGTAAATATAACGCAAAGTTCATTCAAAGAAATACAAAGGAAACCTTTACGTCGAATTTGCATTTATTTCGTTGAGCATGTCTAAATAAACCGATTATTACATTACATATCTATATAACTTCGATTTAATCTGAATCTGAACAGAGCTGCACCATATGTAAAAAAAAAACTCGTATCACTTTCATATCATTTCAAAGCAACTACTGTTTAACAAACTCTTGCTGATATGCTATTATTTATGGCTATACCTGTCTTTACATATTTGCATAACTGTTTGTCTATGTATAAGGCTAGTCGCCGGTATTTAATAAAGAGCTGCATCGGCAATGATGCGAGAGACAGTTTTCCATTTCATTAGACAAAGCGCGAATTGTTTGAGTTCTCGTGCGTTGGTCGGTTGTTGGAAATATCTATACAATTTATACAAGCTTTACCACGAAGTGTCGGCAAAATCTATGGGTTTTGACACTTTGGAAATGAAATTTTTTGTACTCTACTTTAGCATCCGTGCCGCAAACTTTGTATCATTGAATTGGATATGATGCAGTTGAGGTTTTAATTTCCTGGAATTCCAAAACGATGCAAGCTTTCCATTATGAATGAATCGAAAAATCCTTTCATTTTGTTCATATATTCTTGTTGTAGCATAAATTGACAATCGTTTTTATTTTAGGCTAATATTATTGCGGAATTAATACATTTTGTTATGTAATGGGTACTCAGATCGTGGTCCACGCAACTGGGTCGAAATATCGGCAACTAAGAAATCAAAACTTCGTATCGTGAGTAACAACATGAATCGTTTTTATGTCAATTAATACTACCTAAACTACAAATTTCTCTTATACTTGTCGTACCGACGATCCGTGAGGCAGAGCGACCACTATTCCGATGTAACAAGCTAATGGTTTCGAGTATACTTAACTTCCATCCAGGCATACGATGAACATGACGATGAAATTATGAACATAAATTACTATTCTTTAAGTGCTTATATATTCGTTTTTATTTCTTTTTATAGCATCCGTGACGAAAATAGTCGTAGTGTAGAAGTTTGACATTTCGACAGTTTCTTTCGCATTTTTTATAAAATAGAATTGAATTAAGTGAAGTATAATTATCCTGAACAGTACTTGCGCAAGTTTACAACTTGAATTGTAAAAATATTCTCAAACATGAAGGAATTTCTTCCGAGTTATATCGAACAAACTATGTAGTTTTGTAAACATATGTAAAGCGGTACCAGAAACTTTTCCGTTATGCAAAAGACAAGGGAATGTAATCGAAGGCGGCTTGTACACGCGTCGGGTTGCACCCGACCGCGCCAACGCGGCGTTGACACGCAATACTTGAATAAAGGGCGAAAACAAAAGTCTTAAGACCAAATATTCAAACTATGTTTTCGATTTTATGAAGAATAAACCGTGTTCGACTGATTATTGCCTCACTGTTGGCAACGCTCCTCTCAGAGTGAGAGAAGTTAGGTCATAGTACACCGCACTGGCCAAGTGCGAATTGGTTGACTTCACACATTACCCAACCCAATTTTGTATTCAAAATAGCTGGACAACAAAAATAGCAGGAAATGTAAATTTAGTAGTTTCCACAGCTCTGAATATATGTAAAGATCGATTTTTGCTGAACAGGGCTTTTACATGCAATACGTACCTTCAACCGTAGTGTGAGTTTACATCACATGTAATACACCGTCGCTCGACAACGACAGTGACGACATTTATTGTAACAAAACTTAGCACCCGTCTTATTATTTTTTAACGAGAAATATAATCATTGTAAATAAATTTAAGTCGCTCAAAACATGCTTAATAAAGATCTGGTTCAGATGCTCATTCATCATCGGAAAAAAACTTCTAGTAAACTGATTCTGAATCTGAGTTATGTGGATATTACTGAGACCAAACATAATTTTTCCACCATTTCCTCCCACCTCAACCACATTGGACCAATTCCTGCAACGCTCAATGTCCTAGCAATCAATTTGAAATTAAACCCCAGTCGGAAACAATGAACGTGTAATATCAGCAACGGTAAATATTTCCGCACTTCATGCCATTTAATTTCCCAGTTTGTATCGGGCTTCATAATATTTTTATAAAATATTTTATAACATAAGTGCGATGTAGCTTTTAATTTTAAAAAGTCTGAATTAAATCAATAACTAAGGGCCATATTATTTGTGAGGTTATGTAAAATCTTATTTACAACAGAATCACAATCAGTCGGCGAATTCCCTTACCCACCGTACTTTAGACGTTAAACACTAGAATTCGCAATCGAAAGGTGACCGTTGACTATTCGGGCGCCCTTATTAAGCGACCGAGGAAGTAGTTCGATCGAACATGTTGATTCCCTCGAATACAACAGTAAACAGCGCTTTTCGAAAGCCATAGTTGCACTCTGTACGGGACAGTCTACTATCAAGTAGTAGCCAATTACATCAGTAAACAACGCTCGAAATCAACTGCATTTGGCATGACGAAGTCATTTGGCAAAAGCGACAAAACATCATGAACATGACAGGACGTATACTAAAACAGTGAGACGCACAACAATATACAACAAGAATTAAGATGGACTAACCGGGAGCAATCTTTAATATAAAGCGAAAACTAAAACAGGGTATTTCCCTAAAGCCAAACGAAACTTAAAACTTTTGTAATTAGTCTTCTGGCATTTCAACTTACTCCTTGTAAGTTACAATGAATCAGTGAAGTGAGTAAAATTCTAATTTTATTAGGAGTCGATTACAGATGTTGCCATTTAACATTAGGTATACTGCGTGATATTAAAATAAGAAAAATAAAACATAGAAATAAAATCTGCATACAGTTTTATTGATCTCTAGTCTCATAGCCTTACACTATGATATATCCAAAACAGAAATCACAATACATTTGCTAGATGCCTGCATAGCTAAGGATCTAACTCGAATCGTCGTAACTTCTTCAGTGCCCTCTGTCATTCTTAGCGAAAGCGCGTCAATGAACACGTGAATTAATTGTCCCTTTATAAAGCAATGTTATTACTTACTGTTTGCGCGGCCGTGATCGGACGCGCTGACAAACCGCGCAAAACAAACATACAGCGCAAACAGGGGTAGCTTGACTAACATAAAAAACACGATAGGTGATATTGGGTGCGCTTGGTAAATAAAATAAACGTTAAGACTGATGACTTTTATTAAATAAACGAGCTTCCTTGCTTTTCCCACGTTACGTTATACAGACGGTTTATAATTTCGCGGTAACTAAACTTAAGCCTAAAAATAAAAATTTTGTACCTCATTGTAACCTCTTTCCAAGTGTAACCACTTTTCAAGTGTGAAAGAGCGTTTAAAAGTTGGTTCAACCGTTATCAAAGTTTACTAGTACCAATAAACAAACCACATTTTTAACGGTTTTTCTTTATATCAGATCAGTTTATACAAATTACAAAAAAAAAAACACACTTTTATAAATGACAATTATTTTTAAATAACATAAATATTTATTTCATTATTTTATATAATTAAAGAATAAAATAATTTAAATAATGAATAAAGTAGGAAGTATGCCCAGTAGATATCTATCATCAAAAAGAAACAAATCACCTACCGACATAAAAATCTAAAGGAAGTTATGAATAAAAATATTTCTATACATTCTGTATTGACCAATTTAACGCAATAACTTTTTTCCAGTATTTCTTGACTGAACTTAAATATCGGTCAGTAGGTTACAATTGCAATCCGTAGTATGTCTTGGTTACTATGTCGAAATTAATTGACACTGCACTCTCCATGTAACGATAGATACAACGCACAGTTGGACGTCATCAATTAATAGCAGAATACAAATGGTTCAGTCCACCAAACTAAGGGTCTATACGCTTCCATAGTTACTGTTAACAACCGCATAGTTTTACGCTTGGCAATTGCTAACTGATTCCTATTTTCATGGAGAACTCTCAAGCAAATTTCCTTCTCCCACTGTTTACATAATTAATTGTAACGAATAAGAACGTGGACGAAAAATCAGACCTATTAGATTAATTGAACGGACTATCTTAGAAAATATTTTCGGAATGCTATAACACGCGGATTTTCAAAAAAGATGCAAAAAGATCTCTCTTTAAATGCCAGCGGTGGATTGGCGAATCCGCTAATTTACAAATGTCCAGACAGTTACTACTTTGAATTTGTTAGCGCGCCAGTTTGTAGTACATTTTTAAAAATATCAAAAAACATGTAACGAAAGTATTTATTTTTATATTATGAAACGTCATTCCTTAGGATATCTTGAACAAGTAAATACAATCGAATTGCCAATTTTCGGTGCAATCACGTCTTTTTCCTCCGTCACGGACTCACGGTCGCAACGTTTGATCGAAAACAATTACTGACCAATAATCATATGTCTTAACAAATAGGAACGTCAAAATATATCTGCGGGGTGCTCTTATTGAATCTCGGATTGGGGTCCGATTGCAATCAAACAGCTAATGCTGTGGGGGCCACTGGCTCTAACGACTGTGAGCTAGGGCTATCTGTTATCATTAAAAATGTAAAACAAAAATACTTTTGTTATGTCGTATATTACAAAATAATACAAAATTCCTACATGAGATATTCATTATCGCAACGAAGTCCTTAGTGCAAAGTTTACAGTTACGATTTCGTAATATTACTGTATGTTATTTAAAACTGCAGGTCGACACTATTTACAAATATAAGTTGTGTTAATTTTGTTAAATTTACTTCTGGTGTACGCTAGTAAACATTCATTCTACGTAGGTTTAATTGATAAATAAGGGTATTTATTACTTCGCAAAAGTTCGACCCTGTACATCTTCGAAGAATTAAATTTAAACATTGTATTTCATCAGACTTTAATTTCAAATCTCATGACTCTGACGGTATTATACCAGTGAACTTTCGTATGGATAAGAAACTTCGTTAAGAGATATACAGAATAGATGCTCATGCCCATGTTAAAACTAGTCAGGCCCATATCTATAGTCCGAACGTAAAGTTGGCAGCCCTACTGCACACCCTATTCATCCGTTCTGTGCCGTAATGCACTGAAATCGATTAATTATCCTTTTATTATTACTTTATTGCCGTTACAAGAGACTTGTCTTTGTTTAGCTGCCATATATTTCCCGTCTTGAGGCGTCTCGAAAGATGTACGTTGTCGTTTTCATGGGAAACAACCCCACACTATAAAACTTCTGTCTGTTTGCTATTACATCTCTGTAGTTTCTATTCCAATAAGAGTAATAAAATTAGCGTCAAAATTAACAAGTAATTACAATGAACAACACGATTCACGACCTGCTTACACTACTTTTACTTTTATCGATATAAACTTTTTATTTTTTTATTTTTTATTTGTAAATATAAAAAGTGGTACAATATATCCGACTCTACCCTAAAAAAAACTACTGATAAAGCAATAACACGAGTAGATTTCCAATTTAATTACTTATTTTAACCGGTCCAAAATTTTTCATTTTTAATTTAATATAGGTACTTGCAATATACAATATGTTTTTCGTTGCAGAACGGCTGAATACAAAACCAAATTAGGCTCACATTGACCTTATTAAAGCACGAACGCTAATTGATTTAACAGTGTTACGCCAATACGGTCGTCACCTGCAGACATCTCAAATGACCAGCCGTTATCGATCGACGGGTGTCTGTGCCGGCGTCATAATTGGAATACAAATTCGTTCTTTGACGCCGCGGTCGCACGAGGGTCGTGATTTGGCCTTTTGTGCGTCACGCATTAACTCCTTCGAAGCTACACTACACCCCACTTCAAGTAGGACGCGATCCAATCCCAACCTTGATACGATGCAGTGCGGCTTACACTCCATCGCCGTTACGCATGACCGACGATTTTGGATTTACGGTTAACGCAATAAGAACCTTTTCGCGTAAAAAATACAAGTCTCCTTCGAGCAAGCTCGTGCGATTGAAAGCTTAGGTGCGTGCGAATAGAGTCTAATTTCGTTATCGCGTGTTGCACCGTGCGGTGGAGAGATTAGTGTTGGTAATGGGTGCGTAATTACAGCAGAAAGACCGACATTACGAGGTTCATTTGGCCTGCACCAATCGTTCGAAGGGGTTCGGAGAGCTCTGGGAATTAGCTCGGCGCTGATTTCATTTACTGCAAACATCGTACGTGATAGCCTCTTGTCCGTTGCCCACTTGGCCTAATCGACCGGAAAAAGTTACCGTTTACAGCCGAGTGGCAAGTTCCGTTTCGTTGGGTGTAACAATAGCTGTACCACTGGTAGGCAAATGAAAATAGAACAGACTTTATGCATATTCCTCCATTTTTACCAGTTTTAATGCAGCTTAAAGAGATCATATAACTACATATAAATATAACTAACTTATATCGGTATACTCGCTATACATAGATTAAAGTATTAAATTGAGCTATAAGTATGGCAAGTATTTGTAACAAAGGTTATTCTCTTAAACTAATGCTCGGAATTGATTAATGCTAGTTTTGTTTATTGACAAGATGGAAATCACTTCTTATTGGAAATCATATTAGATAGTGTGAGTTCCATCTTATTTGAAATGTGTAGAAAATTTCATATTGACCCATCCAATGCCAGCCAGTTATTAACATTTACTAACTTACTAGATAAATAAATGCTGACAAACAGAATAAACGTATAATTTCGTTTAAATTTCTGCCTATACACGAATCGAACGCTTGAAACTACGCATAAAAGCCGTATGGTCAAATAATTTAAAGTCGAATAGGCTTAAAAGCTTTAAAACAGTTAAAACTATTTATTGACAAGTCTTTGCTGTGGTATTTGTGATATATGATATTTCTATTTTCCCCTAAATATTAAATATAAAAAGCGGTGTAACATCATTATAAAGTATTCATATCGCATCACATTTAATGTTTATTCATTCGTAGCGCAAAAGAGCCATCTAGAGATAACTTCACACCGTATCGCTCCCGATGTCAAGAAAACGTACGAACGCCATTGAGCCAATATAGAGACACAATAAATTTCATATGGGGCGTTTTGTTTGCCTTACGAATGTATTGTTGACCGAGCGGAGACAGCGCAGCGGGGAATAGGACGAAAACCGTTAGAAATAGCGCACAACACTATTGAAAAGCCAACGCCAATATTTTACTATATTTGATTCAATTTAATGCAATATTCACACTGATTTAAATGGACAAATACGAAAATTTCTTTAAAAATGAAAAAATAATAATTTATACACATTAAATAAATTCACGTAAAACTATTTTATATTTTTTAAATGTAATAGTCATTTACGCCTTTCAAAAGTACCTATCTTAATTAAATAAATGATTAACATCGTCGTCAACCCATTACTGTCCCAGTGCTAGGAATTGGTCCCAGAGCGAGATTGAGCCATAGTCCACGCTGGCGAAGTGCGAATTGGTAGGCTATTGTAGGTAACTATTGAGAACTTTTTTTAAGAGCTTTCGGATGAGACGGTTTTCTGACGAGGATTTCCTGCAGCGTTATAACAAGTTATAATTAATTTCTGATAAGCACATAACTTTAAAAAACCAAACGCGCCTGGGCTTTAAACCTCGGACCTTTGATTAATAAGCCAAGTTTCAAGCACTAGGCTAGCAAAATAAATAACTATAATTTTGTGATAGCTACACAACATGATCTCTACTGAATCTGTTGACACAACTACTGCTAGGACACGACGGGAGGTGACGGATCAATGGCAGTCTCAAATGTGAGAGTTGGTCAGTCCATTCCGCACTATAGTTACCGTGAACAATGGAGATGTTATCACGACTTGCACAACACTGCAATACACTTAAATTGAAATATAACTACATATAATACAGCAGTATCAGCAGTACATTCTAAACATTTACCACTTAAATCGCGCACTTAGGTTTTTTAAATTATCAATGGAGAAAATGTGTGCTCGCTTCATTAAGCAAATATAACTATATTTCTTACTTTTTAAGCTACAAGTGTACAAGTACAAGTTGTGAGTGTATAAAACGTCTAGTATTTGCGACTATATGAGCCACGAACCTGCATTGTTGACTCAACGCGGGGACGCGCCGGGATCTCAGTGGGGAGCCCTTCACTAAAATATGATCTCATACAGAAAAGAGCCGAGAAGAGAAAATAAGCCCAAATGGCAAAATAGCGACAAGTAGACAGGAAACCGAGGAAGGAAGTAGCCCCGGCGGCTAGTTGAAAGGATTCCGTGCTATCATGAATTGTGTTGTGAACGATACAAAATATTTATGAGTTGTTTGCACATTTTGGAATCGATGGTGTGAAATAAAGGACAAGAAACGAAATCGTCTTTGTTTAAGATTGAACCGCATAATTTATATTTTGATAAATATAGCTAATGCCGAATTGGCTATCAAAATTTGGCTGCAAGTATAGTTTTTGAAACATTAAACCTGAATGCTACGGTAGCATTGAAGGGGGTATGGTGACTCTTACTTGTATTTCTAACCTAAAGCAGTTGTAATTTCTATAAATGTTACTATAGTAAAATTTTTGCCGCTTAAAAATAAATAAATTGAAAGCTAGCGTAACATCTACGCAATTTAATAAAATTTTTAATCTGTCAACAACGCACCAAACAAACCGATAAGTCTAAGACCATGAAATAAAATTTTGCAGTCAGGAGATAGTTATGTAAATTATATCAGAACTATAAATATTTTTGAAAAACACCTAAGAATGCTGAACAAAAAATGAAAATTGATGTCTTAGTAGTTCTTTAAAATTCCCATTATTAAGAACCATTACATACAAGAGCTGATTATCGTATGTCGAATCAGGTTTCTCTAATAGATTTAGAACTGCATCACAGTCACACCTCGAAACAAGGCGAACGGCCCATCAATTCCGATCGCAAATGGAAAACGTAATCACTTTTGACAATTCTATTTTGTGTGATCACGGGACGTAACTTCGTTTGACGTTTGCAGGTGATGGCAGAGCAAAGGAGTTAGCAAATCAATAACGTGTAGACTACACGACACACTAGACATGTGTACAAAGCACATATCAAATACAAATTAAGTGTTGTATGGTTTGGAGTTTCTTCTCATCCTTTTTTGTCCATTGTCAAACAGTTTGTGACACAGTCGTGTGGGCTATTTAAATCGCTATCGTAAATGATTTTTCTAATTACTCAAACAATTTACTAAATAAATATTGCATAAAAGGTTGTTCATAGCTAAAAATTATGCTTTTAACCTAATTGATTTAATTTCCTTTTACTTATTGATTTAAATTCATATCACGCGAGGCACAGCACGGGAATATTATTCGATATATTTGCCACATTAGTCACTTTTTCAAAGGCGCGAAATCGTGTCACAAATTTATCTGAAGTATTGTATTTACACCCAGACCCTAAGGTGTCTATTCGTGTGCCGTCTGCTGGTGTACTAGTTTCAGGCATCTACTATACAGAAGGGGTTGTATGTGTACACTTTTACAAAATAATGACTATTTTTAAATCTAGCAGGCGAGCATGTCGTCCACCTGATGGTAAGTAGCCACTGCTTCCCCTGGACATCTGTAATCGACCCCAGATAAGATCAAGAATTCTAACTGAGGTCGACCATAGATGCGTTGGTACCCTTGAGGACTAAGTTAGCGCGCCTTAAATTAGAATGTCTTCCTTACCACGCCTTTCAAACCAGAACATAGCGGCAGAAATAGGTGCTAAGGTGGTGCTACTGGAATCAAACTACGAAAGGTTCCTCCAACATATCGGTCTGACACGCAAACGGATCCGGATTTGATCCTCGGATAGACAGATGTCTAAATAATGAATTGATTTCTATTGTGGAACTAGTGAGGTAGTATGAGTGTAAAAAACGGTTAAAATAATCATGATAATTTGCGACAACTTTTATAGACTATTTAACGCCTTGGTAGAGATAAAAGGCACTTTCTGAACATTCGGAAACGCATACATAATAAAGATTGACATACTCGAGTGCTTTAAAAATAGCTACTTTGAATTTAACTCTTTCTAGCCTGCGCCCGGGCAATCTGCGGTAATGGTCTTATTATTATAACTACTGTCTAGAAATGGATAAAATTATGGTTATTATTGACTGCAACTTTTAGCTTTAGCTTTTTATTTCCTACTGCTAGGCACTGGTCTCGGTCGACAACTAAGTTAAACTGAAGCGCACTCCACCATGCTGCTCTAAAAGGATTAGTAGATGGTACGGATTGGTAGTCAGTGATGGGATGTTGAAATTATACACCGCTTATAAGCTACTACTTTTCTGCACATCCTTAAGGTTGACTGGCGGAAAATGCTTTTTAGCATTAAGTCCGCCTATTGTACCGCAAATTATTTTTTGGTCAATAAAGAATTAATAAAAAAAACTACATAAATTGCGAGGCTATACGATTTTCGACTTATTATATTCGAGACACGTTTCGATAGGTCTTCAATTGCTATTTGTTTTCAATATTGACAAAATGTCATTCCTAATTGCGTAATGTCACAACAACGTAGTTTGATTAGCTGATCAATTAACAACCAGTAGATGTCACGATTCAACGAATATCCTGAATAATTCGATTGCAATTGAGCCATTCATACAAACAAATAGACAAATTATTTAGATCGATAACGTTTTCACCTTCTACTACCATTTTTAGGTCAATAAGCACAAATAAATTAGAATCAATATCACGGCTACCTGTCTTATAAGAATTTCACACTTTTTCAATTTTCATAGAACCTGCAGATGGAAACATATTTGTGTATATGTGCATATAACTGTAAAACAGTTTTAGTTGGACAGCCTATACATTTTCCCGCTGTTGCAATATCTTACAGGAAATGACTACTGCACGCCGGGATGGAATTGCTACTACGTCAAAACTCGATAAACCTTCATCAATAGCAACTTATAAAACATACGCGACTATAAAGAACGGTAGAAGCTATTTTAGGTTCTCGTTCGATTTCCACTCTTAACGTCAATTGAAATAAAACTATTTGAACGTTATGCAATTTCTATTGCGTTTGTCCGGTTGTCCGATTGCGTCCTTTAGTAGGCAAAAAAAATAGAATGATTATTGATAAGGGATGTTTACTAATAAACATAAATATTCTAGAACTTTTAAAATAATTTTTTTCACAAATTGAAACATAACGGTAACTGAATAATATAATGGTAGGTACTTATAAATTTGGTAACATATATTTTTTAAATAAAATAATATCACGAAAGAAATAGAACACTTTGTGGTTCGACTCCGGAGGCACCTTTGTCGCATCGGTTGCTAATAACAATAGTGTTAAATGCTTAGGTGTTCTGGTTTAAAGGGTGTTAGCATGGAAGACGTACTTATCCAAGCGTTCCAACTTAGGTATCAGGGTGGGTAGGAACGCATTTATAGATTACTTCAGGTGGGACGCTAGTCCTATCTGAGATTGATTACAGATGTCCAGATGAGGCAATGACTACTTACTATCAGATAGATGAACTGGCTGGTTGGCCACTTCCACATAAAAAATATGGACTTGGTACATTATGAGGCAATGTTTTAAAACTAAGAAAGGGCAATCGACACAAAGTCTAAAATAGCCAATCATTTCAAATGGCCGGCTCGTGCCTTTTGTTCGTTATAAATATAATCATTACACTCTTTTGAGTTTAGGCCTCGTTCACAAGAAGGGTGTAACACACGAATACTCATTTGCAGCTACAAACACTTTGTACTTCCGTTGTAACTATAGACATCCCATTACCTATAACTAATTTTGATTCATGGCAATATTGTTTCTCTATCCTATAAAACAACTTACTGGATCTAAGTATATTCAGTCAACTAGTCTATATCACCGACTGAAGTAACCACACGTTAAATAACTATAACTGTCAATAAAATTTGCGAGATTAATACAGTACAAATTTGCGAGATTAATACTGTATTAGACAATCATTTTGTCTCTAAAATAGTCACATAATAAATAAGTAAAGGGCGATAGCTTTTTAAAACCCGTTTACTCAACTGGTACTAGAACTACATACTTACGCTATCCGCCCTCCGCCGGCCATCGATCCAAGCGCTAGTCATTTATCATAATCATCTCGATTATATCGCGCGCCCTCCGACGTTACCGCCCTCGATTTAACAGTTATTTTGAACGATTTTCTTTTTCAACGTCTTTTATAGCACCACTCTCCGACACCTAGTCTCGTTGAATGATTGTTAGATAGGCTACGTTATTGTGTATATAGGCGAAGATATTATTATATATATTGGCGACGGTCAGTCTCACAATAACGTATAGGTATATGACGATATAGACGAGAAATTTATCCATGCTAAAATTGAAAATTACCGTATATGCTATCCCACTGTACCCTGAAGTATCCTCTACGGCCCTGTACCCGTTCAAGCACACCCATCAAATCAGCGGCGCATATGGATTTGCGTGGACTGGACGTTCGGCCCGAGCACGCTCGGCTCGCTTCAAGCACGCGTGGGGGGAAGCCGAACCTAGTCGGTTTGTTGCTAAAAATACTCGGCAATCAGTGTTGACGAAAAACAGTGATACTTGATTATTAAAAGGCGCGTCCAAATGGATACAATGCCTTCAGTTCTCCGACCACGCTCAGAATAGCCTTCTAAAGCGGTGGACTACGACTTAAACTTCTCTTTACTTAAACGTCTTATTAGAATGAGAAGGGTTTGGAAAGGTTTGGTAGGGATTGGTAAACTACATCACACCATCTACATCATTACTCCATCTTCACGTACATCTTTAAGGAATTTATACAACAAAGACAAGTGATAATGAAATTATAATATGCACCATAACTTCACATATAACATTCTGCACCAATTTAATTCGAATGAAGTAAACGGAACTCTGGGATCGTACTTTGGTGAAAGACTAATAATAACAGTAAAGAGTTACATTAAGCCGACGGTATCTTGTAATAAAATTGATATAAAATAAATACTATTTCGTTGTCTGTAGTTATAACAAAATCTAAACTAAATGCCGCATACTGGAAATGAAGACTTCATTTCCGCAGCCCCGAATCGCCTATTAAGTTGTTACCTATAATAAGGCATTCGTGTACTCGCTCTGTAGCTACAATGATTCGCATAGCGCGTGCCTCACCGAGTTATGAGGGAAATTTAATATTTACGAGCTCCACACACGAGTTCCGTTGCATAGTGTGTTATAAAATGTAAGTGTATGTAAGTAAACAGATGAACATCGAGCTGATATTACTATTACCACACATGAGTATTTGTTACCAACCCTAAATAGTGTTGTTGTAAATGAGATTAGTCTGTTTCGTTGCTATCCCTGAGTACTACTTTGAAACTTCTCATATTTTTCTGCCTATCCACACTCTGTAACCCAAGATATTCAAGCGACTTAATACTTAATCTTATCTTAATACTTAATTTTATTTACGGTACAGATGTGCTTATCACTAAACTTAGTGTATTTTTGGTACTTTAGGTTTATAAAAAAGCCTTACTTGCGTACTTACTAAAACCAGACAATGATTACTGCCTCTGAGCTCATGCTGAACTCATGATTAAATTAAATTTATTTATTTAAATTTTTTCAATAATATTAAAGTTTTACTAATTTATTTTTAATATATGAAAGTTATCCCGTTCACTAAAAACGCAGAAAGACTAAAAATACTTTATAGATAACAGAACAACTTATATTATCACAGCTTATGAGCATGGGCTTTAAAGTTACATATATAGTCCATAAAAGTTATTAGTATTAGTATAGTAGTATAGGTATTAGTCCATAATGTATTTCTAGCGTATGTTGATTCCGCTATTTCATTTTAACTTAGATCCTTAGCTCCAGAGTTGTTATTTTAACATTATGCTAATTCCATTGCCAATGTCAGAAAAACTTTACAAATGGCGGCTAATGGCGTAGGCAACCTTTGTTTCCGAGTTCTCAGAAACATGTTTCTGTCGTGCGGTAAACAGACTTAATCGTTGAATGTGTAGACGGTGAATGGAAATATTAGGGAAGGCTACTTGCACTCGGTTTTAATTTTTTGTGAAAAATGTTTACATTTTTATTAAGCTAAATCAAGCGACGATTTCGTCACTTTTTAACTTAAAAGTACAGATTGCTATTTTCATACTTTGACAATGTTATGAAAGCTCTCGCTCATAAACTTTTTCTCGTGATGCTTTTCTTTACGATTAAAGATACTTTTAATTTTGTCTATACAAACATCGAATAATCAGAGGCCTCTTATGTGTCAACCCTTAACATTTGTTATAAAAAATATGGATAATAACGTATTAATGTAAATATATCTACTCGTTTGCTTATCATTTCACATTACTTAATTAAACATTTGTATACGTGAACAACGAATTATTCGTCACTTTATATTCTATGTTATATTGAGTGCCTATTTATAAGTACGGGCATATTTTTATAATGTTATTTAATTCAATTTTATTACTATCATTACGCTATTAGCAAATTTGAAAAAAGTTTTATTATTCGTTAGGGTTTAGTTGTGAGAAAAATAAATGTGTTGCGTTTCGTTTTGCCACTCAAATCACTCCACCGTCCACGGCATATTCGGGTGCATTTGTTACGGGGCGATTCGTCACAAGCTCCCTGCTTTATGACGTGTACTAACTCGAGTGTCGTTAGCAATTATTACTTCATTATAATATTAACAAAAGGCGCGAACTGCCACTGGGGGCCGCTTTTGTTTCAATTTGAATACAGAACAATTAGCAACACAGCATACCACCGAAACTTTTAATTATGGACGCCAATTACATCGTTCGACACACGTCGTAAAGGCGATATTCCCGTGTGCAGTCTGTGACGAAAATTGCCGCTGAACCCTGGATCACATAATTTAAGACCATTCGAACTTTGAAATTGTCATAAGGGCTATTTATTTTATAGTTAAGAGCCCCGTTCAATGTACTTCCAACGTTAGATGATTCATAACGACTGGTTTTCTACTTCTTTTATGATAAGACCTTTAATCTATTAAAGAAAATATTCTTCTAAATATTATGAATAAATTGAAGGAAAACTTGTATTTAAGTGATGTTATTCTTTTCAAATTTATCTAAATTGATGTCACAGTAAAGACATCCTAATCAGACAAATAATTTAAATATTTTCGTTATTATAACGCTATAATAAAAAATATTGGACACATTCATAGAACCAAATAAAATAACATTATTAGCGTGGTTATCACAGTATACTCATAAATTTGTTTGTATATTACTAACAGTAAAAACTTTTTACTAAGCAGAAAAAGATGTAGCGGCAGGGCCGCCGGAACTAAACCACAAAGGATTCCACCACCTTCAAGTTCTTTTTGCAACTTTCATAATAATCATATTATTATCACACTAATTAACTATTTACTAACTAAATAAATCACTACGTTACAGCAATACTGATAAGGTACGGTAAAATGTTACTTTAAAAGATATGGTACTTTACAGGGTGGTAGAACACTTAGTAGTTCGATTCCGGAGGCACCACCTCTACACATATATCTACTTTCTAACAGCAGTGTATCGCTGTTGTTTTCTTCTGGTATTTATTTATTTATTTTTATTTATTTATTTATTTAAGGTCACTAACTGGTATGGAAGAGATAGTAAGCAACAGACCATTATAAGTTAGTCTTCGACGTAAAAATGCGACTGAAGTCGACCTCTGGATTTCAAAATCTGGATTCATTTACGAATCTATGATTAGCCAGTTAGTATCAACAAACTTAACGTTAGTTTGCTACTTCTTAAAAAGTAGAAGCATTACGAACTAGTTCGCATATGAGCGACACTGCAGTTTGAACGCGAACTATCTATGCAAATTCAGCTTGCACGTCACCGGCATTCACATTATGCCTGTTTGTAATGCAATCTATGCACACTATCTGGTTTTTTCGGTCGCCACTGTTGGGGCTCTGTCGTCATGGTAACAACTATCTTTTACGAGGTCTGGCCGACTTAAGGCGCTCGTTTTATAGCGGACTAAGCTTTTCCCGCAACCTCGCTTGGTTTTTCTTCGATTGTAAATGCCATTTTCGAAACTTTAATACCGTCTGTATAGTATAATACATCTCACTCCTATTTGGAGTTTATTACAAATGTATTTTCGTAGTAGTGACCAATTAATACTAAGTAGACGGCGAGCTTTTCTATTACTTCAGTTTTATAAAAAAAAAAATAGTCCTTAAAACAAACTTCTGAGTAACGCCATTTTGTTTTTCATATTCTTGTCAGGAACCTATTTCATTTGACACCTACGTATATCATATGGTTGCTTAAAAAAATTATTCAGCTTTCTTGAGGAGTCTGTCATATTTGATTTAGTCATATAACATTACTAATCTAATCAATGCATTATCATCCAAACCAAATGTGTATGGACAATTTGGAAGAAAACAATAAAAGGAACTGGATAAAATTGAAGTTACTAGAAGTGACTCTCAAGTACATGTATACAAAGTAATAAAGCAAGTTAAATAAAAAACGCGTAAAAATAATTTTGGTACGGTCCGGTCACCGACCACGATAAAACAAAGGAATCGTTTATCTGTAATCAAATTAATAATATGTGTATGACGCAGGTAGTCTCATCGTGGGTGATCTACTTTACATTCCGCTTTGTTCCAGCTCCCGTTGACATTTGATGCATTTCAATAAATTCATACTTAGTCGTATTTTTTCGTTACAGATCCATACCAGATGTTTGGTCCGACGAGCAGTCGTCTAGCGAATTCTGGTAAGTTTTTACATATTTTTATCATCTATCCCTTAGTATGTGTAAGTGCTTAAGTGACTGTGTGTATCAATAGGAAGGTACAAACTATTGTAAATCGAATTTACCTGCCTTGTACTATAAGTTTAGAAACACAATATAAATCTTATATGTTATACCATATTTGCTGGAATAAGAAAAAAAGACTACTATGGCATTCCTGTCCTGGAGATTTACATTCGCACGCGTGACTCACACGCAAGCGTGTCAGTTGCATCCTATTGTTTCATAGATAATCAGTTTTCCTGTCACGCGTGACACAAGCACGTAAGTCGCCACGAGACTGCACTGGTTTACTTCACGCGTGTAGGTCTGACATGCGTACACAAACGTAACAGAAAACAGGCGACAGACTCTAAAACATCGATTTTTTAAAAGTAGAATAGAGTTATTGAAAAAAGTCGAAAGGCCTCTTTTTTTAATCTTTAAGCATATACCTTTCATTTTTACACCTTTAGCTTTTTTATATTTATATTTTTACACTCGTAGCATCACTCTTGTCTCCCTGTAGATCTCGTAGACCGCCTAAGAGCTTCTTTCCTGCAAACTTATTCGTCTACAACCGTCTGTTATGCAACCAAACGCGCTGTCTACGACAACATTTCTAAGAAAAGCAGTCCATCTGACGGTATATATTAACTTTCGCCCATTGACGTTTGTAATCAATACTAAATATAAAACTACCAAAGATCAATCATGAACGCGTTGTGCTCTTTAATGACTAAGTTGAAATACTTGTCTTGCTGCTGAAAGTAATTCTACACTGTTCTGCTAGCAAAATCGTTGCAATCGATTCGAACAAAAGTTAACAGATTCTATCACAGTAGTTACGGGGCACATGACTCACTAATTAGTTTAAATAAGGTATACACTATTATTGCGTACGCTAATTTCAATTGATACATGTAACTCTGGTCAAAGGGCAGGTGACCCGTGAGAAAATAGGGTAAGTGCAGTTAGAGCACGCGAGATTCCGATAAGGGGTCCTATGGAGGGGTCCGACCCAGGAATATATTAAAAAACGCAAATAATAATTAATAGATTTAAAATTTATTATTTATGTTTTTTAATAATTATCACATAGAGTATTAATAATAGTTTCATTTACGTATTACTTATTGTAATTTACTTTATTTAAAAAAACACTATACATACTATTTTTAAACTTCGTTTAGATATGTAAAATATAGCAAAATAATTGTTTTATTAACACTATACATATTTTGTACACCCAAAAATAAACCCCAACAAATTTCAAAGCGATAAAAGACCGCGCTCAAAAAGTCCCAAGGGAACAATTTACAAACTATTATCCTCTAAACGCGAGCGCTAGGGTTGTCTATCGGCTATAAACTAATACATTACACGCAATCCTAGATGGCGTTGATTATGCGTCACCTGTATTTGATACAGAATAGGCGGCGAATGAGAAGTCACGAATAGGATGTCAAAAATTCTAACACCAATATCTTCATGGTCGCGTCATGAAACGCAAGTAGCTAAGTCTCATTTTTTTCTGAAGACGCAATACGTGCCCGATACTTAACAGCATAGACATTTAAATATTATTACACATATGTCCATAGATAATGGACATATTGGCATCTTGCGTCTATAAGTGAATACATTCAGAGGCGGATCTTTACCAGTCCGCTAAAATGTCTATACACGTGTTTTTGTAACTTTGTCCGTTGACGTTGCTATTTGTTGTTTTATCGAAAAATTACTTATTAATTAAATTAATTTGAAAGACGCGTGTGTAATTTATGATTCTTCTAAGGGCGATTTGTGAGTGGCTGTCGGCCATCTTTCGGTAAGTATGAAAACTTACTTGTGGGCGTTTTCTGCCACGCTACGTGGTCAATTCTTTAAGTGTGAATTAAGCTTAATTGGTACTCTGCATACGTCGCCTTTTTTGTGTTGTGTTATATATATTATGTCCTTTCTCAACGCTTTTTCTGCGTGTCCTGCATCTTATTTCATGTAGGAACAACGTCACGGGCCGTATTACGCACATTATCTGTCTACGATCAGCCATTTTGAAAGTCAAAATGTTAATAAGCCGGCTCGTGTCGAACAGGGTCACGCCACTTACTTATCACGGCACCTGGGGTTATGTAAATCGCTACTTTCAATCTATTTCTGAACAGAAATTTTCCGTTCACTCACTGTATGCCATGAGGTCGGTTAGAGGTTAGCAGTTAATCGAAGTCGGAAATTATTGAAAAGTAAATGAAGGGCGAGTTTTATCGAGTTACGTGAAAGTTTTAGTTTTACTAATTACATTAGATGAACTGTTTTAGTTAATGATAACATTAATTACGTTACTAATTAAACAGAGTTACAATATCAAAACGTTATATTACCAACATTCTACGATTCGGCGTCGTATAGATACTTTTAAAGGAACCGGACGGAACCATGACGGACTGATACGAGTTTGATACGCCGAAGATTTTGATTCTGGCTGTTTATACTCGTCTTTGCACGTGTCCAAACCCGGCGAGTTTTTTGCCGAAAATTCTCAGTTGAGCTCGTGTTGCAATCCGGTGGTAGTATAAGAAAAAATATTGTCATTGACAATTTGTAGGGGCACCGTAGGCCTATACAAAATAAAAATATTTCTTTTCATGTCATTCACTTCACTGAAAATCGTTATGTGAGACTGAGTGTAGAAAATATAAACGTAAAATTTAAGATACAATCTACACAATATTAAACCCAAAAAAATACTTGTCAAAAAACTCGAACCAAAAATGTGCAATGTATAATTTTATTACATACTAATTATGCTTAATGTCGAAAGTTCAACAATTCCACAAAGTTTTTAATCAAATTTGGCTAAAGGCGACGAAAAAGTTAATAACATACACATACATTTAAATTTAATTGCTGGGTACACGTTGGCAGCGACGTGCTATTAAAGTCCCACGGACACCACACGATATGTTTACTGGCACGTGCCAACCCTGCCACTAATTGTACGGAACGACACGAAAACTCATAGTGAAACTGAGAACTGATTAGCCGGATCTCCAGCACATCAGATCTCATGGTACATAAAAAGGAAAAAATAGATAAAACAAGCTGGACCTCGTTGTTATGTGTCTGTTATAGTCTATTCTTATAAAGTAACAGCACAAATATGTCATTCTTTCAAAGGCAAATACAAAAAAGGGGTGCGACGTAACAGTAGCGCAAGAAGACCATTTTTCAAACAAATGCCAGAAAACTCGGCGTACTTCACGAAAAAAATTTCTACGTTGTGACGAATGCAGGCATCACATCAGTTTTACGTGTGTCGGCCCTAACAGTATGATAAAATACAGATACTAATATGAGGTACCAAGTCAATACAGAGAAATATGAGAGTAAAAAAGAATGTTGAGTGTTGTGTGTTCTCGTTTTAAGGGTGTGGTAATGAACTTATCCGAGACGTTGCAACTTACCCCTCAGAGATAGCATCTGTGACCGATCTCAGGTAAGGTTCTAATGTTGTCTGAGGTCGATTACATATTGCCATAGCCTGCAGTTGCCACTTACCATCAGGTGGACTGCATGCTCGTTTGTTCTTTCATTTTATATTATCTTATCTTAAATAGACGGTAGTAACAGAAAGTAAAGTAACTAAGACAAAAGATCTATAATCATATTTTATTAGTACTAAGTACAAACAGCATGAGAGATGTTAATATAGTTCAGTACATCACCAACCCATTACTGTCCCACTGCTGGGCACGGGTCTCCTCTCAGAGTGAAAGGGATTAGGCCATAGTCCACC
>DWRA01000058.1:0-41348 GCA_018250295.1 Spathilepia clonius
TTTCCTCTGTTACTTTTACTTCCTCGGGTAATTCTTGAACAATTTCGGAAGTTACTTCATCTGGTGTATCATCAAGTGGTGTCTGTGTTTCATCAATTTGTTCGTCTGTCATATATTGTATAGGTGTGTGTTTCTTGTCTTTAGGCTTACCCTTTGTAGGTTTCTTCTCTTCGGGGGTTTCGGTTAGTTCTTCTGTGGGAACATCCTCTTTGGTTACCGAGACTTTTGTCACGGGAGCTTCGTCGTCCTTCTCTACCATCACCGATTCTATTGTTTCTACAACAGGTCCCTTCTTTCGTTTTACTACTTTTCTAATGGTTTTGATGCGTTTCACATCTCCTGTTTCGGACTTCACCTCGGTTACTTTGACTTCCTCGGGTAATTCTTCAACAATTTCAGATGGGACCTCTTTTGGTTTTTCATCGAGTGGTGTCAGTGTATCATCGATTTGTTCGTCTGTCGTGTGTTGCGTATGTTTCTGTTTTTCTTGTTTGGGCTTACGGTTTGGAGTCTTCTTCTCCTCGGGTGTTTCGGTCAGTTCTTCTGATGGAACATCCTTTTTGGTTACAGTGACTGTTGTCACTGGGACTTCGTCGTCTTTCTCTACCGTCATCGCTTCTGTGGTTTCGACAACAGCTCCCTTCTTTCGCTTAACTACTTTTCTTATTGTTTTGACGCGTTTCACATCTCCTGTTTCAGACTTTACCTCGGTTACTTTGACTTCCTCGGGTAAATCTTCAATAACTTCAGATGGTACTTCTTCTGGTGTTTCTTCCAGTAGTGTTAGGGTTTTATCTATTTGTTCGTCTGTCGTATGTTGTATAGGTGTGTGTTTCTTGTGTTTTGGCTTACCTTTTGGAGACTTCTCCTTAGTAGCGGTTTCGTTTAGTTCTTCGGTGGGAATTTCTTCTTTGGTTACAGTGACTGTTGTCACTGGGGCCTCGTCGTCTTTCTCTTCCGTCACCGCTTCTGTGGTTTCGACAACAGTTCCCTTCTTTCGCTTCACCACTTTTCTAATTGTTTTGACGCGTTTCACGTCTCCTGTTTCGGACTTCACCTCGATTACTTTGACATCTTCTGGCAATTCTTCAACAATTTCGGATGTTGCTTCCTCTGGTGTATCTTCGAGCGGTTTCAGTGTTTCATCAATTTGTTCGTCTGTCGTGTGTTGTGTTGGTGTGTCTTTCTTGGGTTTAGGCTTACCTTTTAGAGACTTCTTGTCCTCGACGGTTTCGGTGCGTTCATCTGTGGGAACATCCTCTTTCGTTACAGTGACTGTTGTCACGGGAGCTTCGTCGTCTTTCTCTATCGTCACCTTTTCTGTGGTTTCAACAACAGGTCCTTTCTTTCGTTTTACTACTTTTCTAATTGTTTTGATGCGTTTCACGTCTCCTGTTTCAGACTTCACCTCGGTTACTTTGACTTCCTCGGGTAATTCTTCAATAACTTCAGATAGTACTTCTTCTGGTGTTTCTTCGAGTAGTGTTAGTGTTTCATCTATTTGTTCGTCTGTCGTATGTTGCTTTGGTGTATGTTTCTTGTGTTTAGGTTTACCTGTTGGAGACTTCTTTTCATCGGGGAATTCAATCATTTCTTCTGTGGGAACATCCTCTTTGGTTACCGTGATAGAGGTCACGGGAGCTTCATCGTCTTTCTCTACTGTCACTGCTTCTGTGGTTTCTACAAGGGAGCCTTTCTTTTGCTTCGTGACTTTTCTTATAGTTTTGGCTCGTGTCACTTCAGCGGTTTCGGTTTTTGTTTCAGTTTCATTGATTTCCTCAGGTGATTCTTCAGTAATTTCGGAGGAGACTACTCGTTGTTGTGGTGTGTCTTCGAGTGGCATAGTTGTTCCATCAGTATATTCTTCTGTGACATGCTTTTTTGATTTTTGTTTCTTTCCTTTATGTTTACCTTTTAACGTTGATTGCTCATCTGGAACTTCAGTTAATTCTTCTATGTGATCCTCTTTTGTTTCTGTCACTGTTGGGACTTCATTATCTTTCTCTACTATCACAGCTTCGGATGTCTTTTCTGCTTCTGTTTTTCTATATTTTTTCTTTTTCTTTTCTTCTGTTTTCTTTATTATTAATTGTTCCCTTTTTGCAGTTTCGATGTCTTCAATTTTTGTGGGTTCATCATTGTAGTCTTCGTTGTTTTGCATTGTACGTTTTATTTCATGTTCGTCGTCACTCATTTCTTCTATTTGTACTTGGGTTGGTAGTTTAGGTATATGCATTTTATCATCGGGCATTTCTATTGTACTTATTTCCGTATCCATTATAGTTGACTCATCACCTTCGTATTCTTCGATATTTACTTCATGTTGTTTTTCTGGTTTTTGATGCTTTTGTTCATCTTCTAATGTTTCTTCTATTACCACGTCACCATCTTGTTCTCCGCGTTTGTGTTTTTTTCGCAGTATTGTCCTCTTAGTTTTTACTTGTATTGGCTCTCCATTACCAGGCGATTTCATGAACTTTGTTATAATTTCTTCAGATTCTTCTATATCAGATGATTTTGGAGATAATGTGTCTGAATGTTCTGTAAAACAGTTATGCTTTGTTTATCGTGTTTTAAGTTTTTTTTACATATTTCGTGTTGTTATCTAAACACAAGAATTTAAAAAATTATGTTGATATGTATATATATTTTTCAATAAGCCGTGATTAGGAATTATAGTAATAGTGTGTTTTTTTCAAATATTAACGTTCGGAATTATATATAATTATGTATGTTTTACAAACAAACTAAAAATAAATACTAAATTTTTTAAGGTATAATATTAATAAGAGAATAACATACATAATAAGATGTTTCGTGATTAATACTCGTGGTAATGATGGTAATAATATCACATATAAAACATGCAAGGTGTTATTTTACAATTGCACAAACATAATGGTTGATAATACATATACATACATAAAGCGTTTAATAACTTTGCATAAAATACATGACACATATTATTAATATACGCAGTAAATTTCATAAGCCCAGTAGAAGCAAATATTTGACATTGGTACCTTATTTTCACTTACCAGTGCCGCATACCAGTTGTTGAGTTATTTCAATAGTCTGCATATCGTTGTTTGAAATTAATTTTGAGTTTAATACTTTAGGTTTATGTTGCAAATAAGGTACGGTTTGTTCATCTATAAATGAATCTAAAATTTCTACTACATTAGACACTTGTGACACTTGACTTATGCTTTTAGTTTCTGGTGTTATTACACTTAGATTTGTTTCATTTTCGAAACTTATTTTATCAGAGACAATAATTGGTGATAAAACACTAGTTGTAATGTTCGTTGTTTTGCTCTGTGTTTCTTGTTGTATTATTTCATCAATATGTGATTCCAACACGTTTTCTGTGCATTGTAAATGTGATTGTAATATGACTGATTTTGTAGCTGTAACTGAGTCGGTTTTCAGTGGAAGAATATCTGTAGGCATTTCGCCTTGTGTTATTTCTAATACACTTATTCCCTTTGTTGTGTTTAGAGCAAACGATGCGGTTTCTTCTTGACGATTATTATTAAAATTAGTTTCTTTAAAGCTGTCATGCACAAAAGTTGCTATTTGACTGATAGGCTCTATTTTAATGTTTTGTGACTCTATACTTTTTTCTTGAGTGATGAAATTTTGTAACTTGATTGGTTCTACCTGTTCTTCTGAAATAATTTGCGTTTGGAGTATATGATTAATCTCTAAAATCTGTTCACTCACATTTCTCGGCTTATTATCTTCAATTATTATTTTATTTGCATCTTCTTCAGCTACATTTTCTATGACAGTATAACTTAAATGTGGTTCTATATTACGTAAAGCCTTATTACCTTCTTTTTTACATGACGATAACTCGTCAGTAGTTTCCAACGCCTTTTGTTCGACATTTTCCAAGCCTTGTGCGATGTCTCTCGTTGTACTGGCTGTTACACCAGTCGCGTTATTATAATCCAATAACGAATCTAGATGTTCGTCAGTTGTAATTTCAGATTGCTCTATGGATTTCATTTCCATAATATTTTCTGCGGCAGTTTCACACTTGTTAATTTTGCTATGAATATTTGATGTAGATTCTTCAACAGAGCATTCCTGTGTTATGTAATTATCATATAACTGTAAAGCGCAGAGTGCAACAGTCTCATTGGGTGTATATTTTTCTAAAATTTCAGCAGTATTCTCAACTACTTGTGGAACAATATTAAGAATTTCATTTTCTATGACTGATTTCGATTGTAATTGTTCGCTCTTGGGATTATGTTGTAGTAACGGCTCTATAGTTTCCCTCGTTTGAATTTCAGTGAGTTCGAGATTATTTAATTGGACTATATTTTGTTTAGCCTGGATTGTTGGAGTTTCAGCTGATTCTGGAATATCAGCAACTGATTCGATTACTTGTTGTTCTTCCATACGAAGTTCTTCAATTTGCTTTTGAATTGGATTTATGGTTTCACCCCTAAATATATCTGTTACCAAGGATTTTGCATCATTTTCTAGTGAGATTGTTTCACAGGTAGTTATATGATGTACAGTTTGAAAATTAATGCTTTGATTCATAGAAGGTGGTAAAATTACAGGCAGTAGTTGTTCTTCTTTTTCTTTAGTATATATATCTGATATTGTAATATGATGTTGAGGTTCGATTTTTATATCCCCAGTTTCTTGTTTTACGTTAATATCTTGCAACATATTTAGTTTTGGTTCCTTTGGGATAATTTGCTGAACTTCAAATGAAGATTGCGTTTCGAATATAGAGTTTGCCTGCATAGAATTGTCTGTTAACTTAGTATCTGTAACAACTTCTTTGTCCATTGGTTCTATCAAACTGACGGTCACGTGTTTCTCAGTTTCGATATTACTTGATACGTAGTGAGGTTCATCCAGTTCTACTTTGTTGATGTTACTCCCACTTTCAAATGGTGTTACTTCAAGTATATCTACGTAATTACCAGAATCTACATTGACAGATATTGTTAATCCTTTTGCTTTTAAATTATTAATCAAGTTATCTTCTTTTATTTGCGAGTTTATTTCACTGACAAGTATTGGTTTATGAGATTCTATTTCTATATTGGCTTTTTTGATATTCTTTATATCTATCTTCGTTGTATTCATAGATTCTTCAACTTCTGGTATCAAATTTTCTTCCACATTTAAATGTTCGAGGAAATCCATAGCTATATCATTTTTATAATATTTAGGCAAAGGGTTTATATCCAATATATTTTCTTTTTCTGCGAAAATATTTTCACAAACATTAATATGTTTCGATGTCTCAAATCCTAATCCAATCTGCTGATATTTATTATCGGAAGTTTGTGAAAGAGACGTCTCTTTTTCTACTAAGACCATTTCACTAATGTCCACGCTGGATTGAAGTGGTCTTTCGTATGTTGATTTAAGCGATTGTGTTGAAATATTTTCAATGTTCAATAATGGAGTTTCAGATTCTGTAGGAATAATTTCTGATATTGTTATAGATTTTTGACCCTCGACAGTCGTTTTAGACGATCTTTCTCTAATAACGTTATTGTGACACACTTCTTCACATTCACCAATAAAAGGTTCTGATTTTTGAATAGCCTCCTGAGTGTTACGGGTTGGAATGGCATGTGTTGCAGGTCTTTCTGAAATATGAAGCTCTTCAGGATTTTGATGTGTTATTATTTCCGTTTTCGATATTGACCGTTGTTCGTTAAATGTAGGTTCTACATTTGTACTAGGAATATTCAAGCCTATGCGTAAGTCGCTTTCTTTCTCTCCTGTTTGTATTTCCGTAGTTTCTCTAGCTAATGTTTCTACAATATTATGTGATACATATGACTCTGGCTCTGGTATTTTCGATGAAGAAATGAGAATGGATTCTTTTTCTCCCTCAAAAACCTCTGTCATTTGCAAGTGCATTTGCAGCGAGTCATGGGTTACCATAGCCTTTCCACATTTTAGTAAAGGTTCTTCCATGTCTTGAACATTCCTTGTAACTAAAATTTCTGTGTCTATTGTGCTATTATTTAGTGGTACTATGTCAACATATGCTTCTTGAGTTGGCATTATAAATTTGTTGTCAAATATTTTTTCGTTGTCTATACTATCTACAGAACTTGTAATCACTGCTTGCATTTCAGTTATTTCAGGCGTAACAACTGATTTTAAAGGTTCGTGATCAACTAAAAGATTTTCCTTTTCGTTAACCACAGTTTCTATTTGTTGTAGGGTATTGAACATTAACGACGAAACATTTGGAGTCTTACTGACTGTATTATCACTTTCAAATTCTATTGTCATTTGGTTTAGCGTGACTTCTTCAGTGCTCGCAATTTTTCCGTAAATATCATCAATTTTAGTAAGAGCTGTTTTAGAGTTCACTTCAAATTTACTTGTGTTTGTAAGATTATCTATTTGTGGAAGAATTTCTAATGTTTCTACACCGTGTTGTTGTGTTATAGACATTTTTACACTTTGTTGGTCTGGTGTACTTTTTACGGGTAGTTCGTTTTCCGCCTCAGCTGTTAATTCCACTTCATATTGAGGAACTATATGTGGTGTAAAAGATAATGAAGGTTTCGCTAGCTTATATTTCTCTTCATTATCAAAAAGACCTTCTGCTAAATGGATTAAATGTTCTTCTTGCATTATTGCTTCTCTTGCTGTGGTATTTTTTGTTGCAGTAGCCTTTAATGTTGTATCTATAATTGTTAAATCTGTAGGAATGATTTCACTCGTATTTTTTTCGATGATTAACGCTTCAACTGGATTAATATCCAATTTAGCTAAGTGAGCATCTGGTTTGATGCTTACTAAATTACCTTCTTTTTCATTACTGATTATTGCACTAATTAAAACTTGTTTATGAGCTTCGGTCTCTATGGTAGCTTTTTTAAGTTGAGTACTGGTGCTTTCTTCGTTTGTAAATGCAAGACCAGATTCAGTTACTAATTCAGTAGAGACTGCTACTGGTCGACTTATGATATCGAATGATGCTGTAAATGATTTAAGCGACATCTCTGAAGCATAATCGCTTTCTTTCTCATGTTTCATAACTTCTGAAATATTTACTGAATCTTCATTGACTACTATTTCAGATGTTAAAAGCTTAGTGTCAGGTTGAATACTAGTTTGTAAATCATCTTGGCTATCTAAAATTTCATTTTCAGACACTACTAAAGGCAATACTGCAGTTTTACTAACGATTTCTGCTTCTTGGTATTGAGGGCAAACTATGTCTAATACATTAAATGAGTCCCTCGTACTGATTTCAGACGTTATAGCAATTTTGTGATCTGTATTCAGCTCAAAGTTAGCAAATTGATCTACTGGCGGTTGGGCTGTATTGAGTTGTACGCCCGTAGTACCTGGAACCAATTCAGTAATTTTAATGCTTTGATGCTCATTACAACCCGGTGTAGCTTTACCGTAAGATATTTTACTTGTGTTGAGATGTTGTGTTCGTTCTTCCGTTGTTATTTGTGATATTGAAACTTCTTTGTTCATTTCTACGTGTCCTTCTGAAGCCTTAAATGCTATATTTTCGGTACATTTAATAAAATCTATTTGATCTGCCGGCAAAATTTCTTGAGTTAACGGAGTTTTAAAATGATGCGTTGTTGATGGTATAGTTGATGTAGTATCAGGCATTTTATGAACAATTAGTTTGTTTTCTGATTCCGAAGATTCCATTTCAAATATGGTTACAGGTACATTAGGAACTACAGATAAATTAACATTTTCAGGGGTTTTGGATATGTAATCGCTATTTATTTCTTGGTCGTGCACTAATGGAAAAGTTACTGTTTTAGCAACTTCAGATATAAGCGTTTCAAATGCTTTTTCATCTGGTATTTTATCTGCTATTTTTAATTCACCAGTGGATGCAAATTTTAATGTCTCTGAAGCTATTAAAGGTTCATTTGATTTAACATCAAAGTTTGCCGTTGCCATGCATTTTTCGTCTCGTACTATTAAATTTCTTTCGCTTTCATTAATATGAATTTCTTCTACAATATTTTTATTTAGTGTTGATATTGATACTTGAGCTTGTACACCGACGTTAGGTTTTTTGCTTAACAGGATAAGTTCTGTATCGTGAACATCGATTTCTGTATTTAAAGTATGTTGATGTTCATTAATCATAACGTTAGCCTTTTTATGGGATTCGTCGTCAATGGTTAATTCAGTTTCTTTTGTTTGTGCCGTTGTCATATAATTATTTAAACTTGTATGTAATATTAACGACTTATCAACTGAACCTTTTAATGGTGTTTCTAATTTGTGCAAAATGCCTTCTTTTTCTTGCAAGTCATTAATGGAAACAATTACGCTGTCTTCAGAAGTTATATCTACATTTGCTTCTTGAAAATGTGGTAGCTTAAAAGGGCCTAACGACCCTTCCTTTTCCTGAACATTATGAATTTCTGTTACAATCTGATTGGAAACTAATACATCCTTACGTGCTGTTTCAGTGGGAACGATTAACTCCGGGTAATATTTTCCTGACTTGTCTTCTGTAATAACTTCTCCAACTTTTATAGACTCTAACAAATTGAATTGAAGATTTGACTTAACAGCTTTATCAGTAATTAAATGACATAATTCTTGTTCTTTTGTTTCTTCATTTACCTCTGTAATAGTCAAACCTGCTAGTGGTGCAATAGATATCGCCGCAAATGAATAGGCTACAGGAGATTTTTCAAAAGTGCCTTCTTTAACTGTTGCGTCTTGATGCATGACATTAACAGCATCTTGTAATGTTATTGATGGCTTGGCTATTTTCGATTGTATATCATGTTTGTCCAGTTCTGATACAGACATATTAATAGTAGTCTCTGATATCATACAACTTTCTACTGGTACGATACCTGCATGTGCTGTACTCTCAGTCTTCTTATTATTTATGCAATATAAATCAAGAGATGTCTCGCTGTTTATCTCTGTCGTTTGTAATGGTTGTATTTCAATAAGAGATGATTTTATGTAAAAGTTTGTTTTTTCGTCAACTGCCATAGACTCTTCTTTTTCCTGAAAGTGTTGTTCGCTGCTAACTAACGGATAATTAGTGTCAAGTTTTATTTTGGCTTTGGCATCTTCTCTTACGTTTAATGGTATCATATTAACAGTCTGACTAGCTGGTACTACTTCAATTTTGTTTTCACTAATATCGGTAGCGACGGTTGAAGAATATGTTAACGTTACATCTTCAAGATCTTCGGTATAGCCATGTTCTAAATGTTCCACTATTTCTTTCGAATGTTTTGTCAAATGCGAAACTTCTTCTGAAAATGGTTGATAGATTTCCTTTGAACCTATTCTGTGCTTTAAATTATTTTTGCGTTTGACTTGTAGCTGTTCTTTGTTATCTGTGAAATGATAGTAAAGTGAGTAAAAATTTCAAAAATTCTTAAAATGATGTTGAATAAGGCTTCCAAAGTAAGCAACTAAATGCATTTCAGTTAGCTTTATGTAACAAACTGTTAGTGTAAAATATTTGTAAAATAACAAGAGGAGACATCATAATCAAAATAATAAAAAATATACTTACTTTCTGGAGCTTAAACGCAGAAATGGTGACGTTATGCCAGTAATCCATAATAAGCACATACTATTGAAGCTATAATACGAAAAAGCTACATTATAACAAAAAGCCGCAGGATATCTAATGTTACTTTGATGTGTGTAAATTTCAGTCCATGTATTAATGAAAACCCTTATAAAATATTACATCCAATTGTAATAGTATTAATTTTTAATACTTACACACAAACAATGCAATGTGTACATTATTTTGTCATAAGAAGAAAAGCGTTGCTACTAGACAACAGTTAAAAAACGATGCGAAAACTTACGTTTTTTTTGTCAATTTAACTTACCTTGTTTGTAACGTTCGTCCACATCGCTTACGGTATCTAGTAGAGAAGCAAATGCTTATTAAACGAAAGAAAGATAAATATTATGACCGTGAATAATAGTCACAATCCTTAATAAAAATAACTTATTCTATTTTATGAATTAGTTAAACATGACGTTAATTAATAATATCAACGGTATATAGTTGAACATAGACAGGGCCTTAAATATTAATGTACAATGTATCAGATTGTATAAATTATAACAAAAAAAAAACCGTGGGACTGTATACACGGTAGAAATTATACTTCATTACGAATATATTTACAGAAAAGAAAAACAGTTTTTTTTACTGTAGCATAAATAAAAAAAATACAAATAAAATGGTGTTTCAACCTGTGGTTTTCATGTTCAAGTACATGCAAAACTTGTACTCTCATTGTACTATAACGCGCCTAAAGAAGTATATATTTTTTTAAATAAAATGTATAATTCCTAAATTGATAAAATTAAATAATATTACCTTGTAATACTTTAGCATCGTGTGTCACGGCGACTTCGACAGGTGATTCCACAATTACCTAATAAAAATAAGATGTAGTTAACTGAAATATTTTATGATATATGAACAATAGTGTACCTACGCCATGTCTAAACTATTAAGTATGGCTACTAGGGACCTGCGTGCACTGTATGAACGGCATGGCAGAAGATTTATTTAAACTGAATATAGCTTCCTCTAGAGGGCATAATGCACATTTAAATAATTACCTCTTGAGCTGCTTTCTGTTCCCAGGAACGGGGTTTGAAATCTTCGGGATAAAGATGAGCAATGACTTCTTCGACAGAACTATGTTTCATTTCTACCATTTTTAAGAAAGCTCGGAATCCTGCTTTCGCAGCTATGATATCTTCACTTTGGGCCGTTTCTTCTGTAAGTACTTCTGTGATGAGCGCTCCATGACCTTGTCTTTCTACTAATTGAACTAAAGCCGATTGCGATTGAGGTACTCTAAGAGCAGGAAAGTACTCAGAGTCATACAAACTTTCAATTTGCTCAACTGTCACTCCATTTCTTAACATGTAGCCAATTTTTGCTAACTCTCGCAAAGGTGATTCTCCAGGACCAAATTCTTTTGCGTTAATAACTTCTAACAATTCGTTTATTTCAGCAACCATTCGCGAATCACTTTCTACCATCTTTATTATGCCTTTTTGGATTTCATAAGGAGCTCTCTCTAATGGTTGAACAACTTCATCTTTTGTTTGTTCTTCTTCAGGTAGAACATCAGACTTTGCCTTTACTTTATCTGTTGATTGGAAAACTTGCAATTTCGCTTTAGTGGTCGCCATTCCAATATCACTTACTGCTTTACATGTGTATGTCCCCTCCGTTTCTTTTGTAGCCTTTCGTATTGTGCAAGTAGTACGATTATCTTTGTTTTCAATTATATAACGATCATCAGTTCTTATAACTTTGTCATCTTTGTACCACAATATTTCTGAAATAAATCATATTTGTATGAAATCACAATATTTATTATTTCAATATGGGCGTACAACAAATAAAGAATTTAAGAATAAACTAAGTATTTTGAAACTCTTCTTTCCATAATAAAATATGTTTATAAGTTAGTAAAATGTGTTTAAAGTATAAGTATAATTAATAATTGCATACCTGGAGTCGGGTTTCCACTGTACATGGCTTCAAAAACTACAGTTTCATCTTCATGTACTCGTTCGCCCAATATTTGTTTTACGAATGTGGGCACGGACTGAGTAGCTGGTAAATAATAATAGTTATACAATTAGTTTGTTCACAAAAGTATAAAAATATTGAAATGGAACAAAATATATATTTTTTCAAAATTCATCTATTAAGGCACCGTTATTGGGTAACCTAAATTATAACTAGTTGAAACCTTGGAGAATCGACTGCGGCAGACACCTCATTTCGCCACTGTTATTTCTGTTACACTTTACATATATCCATATATTCATTGTGAGACAATGAGACAGTTAGCCGTCGTCTTTCTGTACATTATTGTTGACTTATCGACTGTTTGAAAATCCCTAAAACATTGGGAGTAATCTTGTGGATCCACAAGGAAGATATTAATCCCTATATTAATAAAAACGAGGTATGTTGAGATGTCTTCTCAACGTCCCCCGTTTTTGATTGAATTGTGGCCTTCTATAAGAAAAACAATTTAGATCCGAATTGTCACCGACTATAAAAAAATATTAGTGACTCTGTTACTATAATTCCAATTATGTACAATAATATAACCGAATAGCAAACTGAATAAAACCATAACTCGGGATATGTACCGATTACAAGTGTGCTGAAAGAAGTGCCGTGTATTGAAAGAAAAACTACCGAAATACTTGAAAAGATACGAAATATTTGTTTTGCAGCATTCAGTGCAAAGTCCTACTCCACACGCCGCACCGTCCAGATGTTTTATTCCGATTATTACCATTCATTTTGATTTGATTCATGGCTCATAATCAAAGAAGAACAATGAAGGCTAAATGGTTCTACTTATGGATTACATCTAAGGACTATACAGGTAAGAAGTATACATCCTTTGCCCAAAAGAAGAAAGAAAGTAGGAAAGGACAAATTTTTAAAAATATATTTGACAATTATCTGACAAAAATACATCTACGAATTTATTACAATTCCTACAACAAGAGTGTTAAATACTCCTGCCACTTGGAAGGATTATTTGTTTTTCCTTAAATGATAGATGCAAACGAGCATGCAAGCTACCTGATGTTGAGTAACTTCTGCCACCCACGTGCAGCTATAAAATGAAAGCCTGAACTAAGGGAGGTAAAATTCGAGCGACATTTAGTGTCCTTGGTCGCTGTCAACACACGTTGACAGTCGATGCTAACTGTTGACGTGTGCAGTCGCTCGTATATTAGATACCTTAAAACCTTTTTTATGCAATTTGTGATACCTTTTAAAGCTGCCTGCAGTTCTTCCATATGTGTCACCCATTCTGGTTTTCTGTAGTGCTTCGTTCCAATAATGCCTTGAAATATTAAAAGAATACAATTATTTATGCGTAAATACATATATATTATTATGATTTCTTTGTTTTCAAGAAATATTAAAATGATTCTTCACTACATTATATTTTTACTGTTACAAACATTCAACTTATAAAAATAGTAGAATGAAAAGTCGCATCTTGCTACTGCATTTATCTGCGTAAAAATAACCACATCGATCATGTGGTGCCCTAATTAGTTGAAATAAACAGTTCACTAAACATTAGGTATCGCTAGAATCAATTTATGTAATAAATAAAAATCAGACAAGCAAAAGTTAAGAACAGGATAACAAGTTTAAAGAACAGATAATAAATGTATGACAGCAAATTGTCCAAGCCTTAAGCGACAACGTTGTTATTTAGATATGTATCTATGGCCTCCATTGACAGAACTGATGGAAATTCAGTCAATATGTGTTCCATACCGAGTGAAGTCGCCCCAGCCTAGAAGCGCTCTATGGGAACGCCACGAAACAGACGTTCTCAGCAATAATTCTTTTAACAGTAATCGATAGACCATTGTAGACGTAAATTTTGCTGTTTAATGTTATTATAACACGTTTATGCCCAATATTACAGAATATTGGATATTTAAGTTGAGTTAAAATTGTGAGAAACTTAATGATACATCGAAAAATAGAAATTAACTATAAAACGTATATTGCAAAAATTAGTGACAGCACAGAGACAAAATATACGCGTACAGTATAGGCACTAGCGCCACAGACGACAAATTTTAATTAGTTTGCGTTGTTTTTAGCATTCCAACAAAAATTTATAAATAGGTAATATACTGTTACTTCATTACGCTTACATTGTTATTACGACTATATACGACGTCATTTACATGGATGTTGGAGTAACAACGTGTTGCGTAGGGTAACGAGCCATTTAGAATATAGAACATAACAGTACCTTCCAAATTTAAGAAGGCACCAGCCATTATGCCGAAACTAACAAATGTACCGATGAGAGTAATTTTTCTGCGGAACGCGATTTTAATAATAACATCAATTGTACAACGCCATTTATCAAGCACATGCTGTACATCGGTGTGAATTGTTCAATTGAAATTACGTAAATTTGAAAATGTTTTTAGAAGAATATATTGAAGTCAATAATCCTTCTTCGTCAACCTTTACTTGCCAGCTTTTATTGGCGATTAGCAGTTCGTCGGCCGAATATATTATGATACATGATTATTTATATACACACACGTTTTATAAATTCAAATTGCATTTGTTTATCTTCCTGTATATAAGTACTATACAGTTGTGTACATTAAGTATATTTTTTTGTTCTATGTGTTATTTGTATTGGGTAAAATGTGTAGTAGAAGAGAATGATGATAAGGATAGGAAACATTTTGACCGGAGCTCCTTTGTATACCCTGATAAAAAGTATAAAATTAATCAATAATAATTTAAATACAAATACACATAAAATAAAATTAATATCTATTACCAATACCAGACACTTACTATCGACAGACAATGCTGCTACCGTGCATGTTACCCCAAGCGCATTGAAAGCCTCAAATTTAATTTCCCCGGTGTCATCTTGATAAACCTCAGGTATAATTAATATAGAAGTGCCATCCTCCAGTTCTTCTATCTGGTATTCATGAGATGTTTTTATTTCTGTTCCGTCCTTGAGCCACCTCACTTCAGGTTTTGGTATACCGATTGCCCGTGCCTCTAATCTGTTAAGTAGTGTTTACAAAGCATTAAGCTTGTTGAAAGAACAATTTACATAGCACGATCTATCACATAATTCAAATATTATATAGAATGTGCTTAATGATGGATTGCAGTATATGTCTATTTTATTACAATTAAATATGCGATAAAGTTCAAATAAGAAAACCGGCGTTGCTTTTATTATTTACCTGGTTAGTTCTCCTTCGACAGTTGCTACAACTGTTGGCAAGGCTTTCACAATTTTAGGTGCAAATTCTTCTAAATCACTGGTCTTCTGAAAAGAATATGATATTAGTTAGACCTCCTAAATGTGAATAAAATTAACATTTAACGCACCTTAGGTAATTTAACAAAACTTTTCCGGCATTCACTTGGGATTAGAACTCGCTTTTCTTTTGAGAAAACCCTCCATCAGTTCTCATTCTTAGAAGTTTACATAACTATACAAACTATTAGGTAATCGACCTTGTAACTTCAATCGTGCTAATTGAACCCCTTGTAGGACGCTTACATTATAAACTGGGCGTGCGGCAGCGGCTTGAGTAATTGCTTAGTAGCTTAAACGACGCGATAGTATATATATTTCTGAACATCTTTTTAATAATAACGTGGTAAACAATTAATATTATTTTAACAAGAATTTTTGTGGCGGTAACATACAAACTATATACATAAATTGTTTTGAAAATACTAATTTATCTCTCAAATTAATAAATATTGTACCTTACAAAACAATTACGTATACGGATGAATTTATATTAAAAAAGTTTTTAAAATCGAGTTTTTTATAACGTTATGTTTTTTAATTGTATGAATATCCTTTCATCGGACATCTATACCATGGGAGTTCATGAAAAATTATTGGTACGCAATCTTAGGGCATCCGTCATATTTAATTTAGAGAGACATCACTAAGTTCACGCACATTCATTCAAAAAACGCGTCCTTGAAATATTTCAGCTCAATCGGTTACAATTAACTGATTTAAAATTCACTCTCATCTCCCTTCTCACATACATATATATGGGCTTAAGGCTTAAATATATGTACGATAACCCGCGCCAGCGCCTGCCGCTAATTGACCCTCGTGTCTCCTTTCTAACACGGCAACATAAATAAAAGCTTGTAACGAAAAGAACTTGTCTCATACAACAATATAAAGCTTACTTACCTCATCGCTTAATATATCTTCTTCCGAGGCGCTCGGCACGTACTCGTATGCTATGTAAGAAAGAAGGAAAATTATTATGCATTACTCGCATGAGTAAAAACCGTACTTATACATTTTCAATGTTTATTTAAACATATATGATAAGTAAGTAATTAAACGAACCATAAAAAAATCTAATACCTACAAAAAGGGAGCATATGAAGCTTGTTTATTAATCATCTATTTTTTAAAAGAAATTAAATAAAATACTCAGCAATAAAAAGCTTTTAAATGTATCTTTTACTGTCAAAGTGCTAATTAATATTTTTGAACAAAGATGCTGAGAATTATTGTCACTTTGCTGTCATGAAAATCCGAGATGAGTACATTACAAATAAATAATTTTAAATGAATATTGTTAAATAGTTGCCATATATTTGGAACACTCGTGTGCTTAGATTTCATTCACCATAGCGACAACGTGACGGAGGTAAATTATTAAACTATAGTATTGTCTTTTAAACTCTGCTACAGATGCATGGCGAATGTAATAAATTGTAAAGTTTTAATATTGTGTAAGAATAGTTGTGTGAAATGACTACAATAGTGTAATAATATAATTCGATCTAATGTTCATGCAAAACATACATGTATTAGTATCACATGCATTTTGAAACCGAAACTGTTGAGCTACCTTCCACATTTACAACACATTCGCAGGTACAAGTCCCGAATTCATTTACAGCTTTGACACCATAAATTCCCGTCATTTCTGGGAAAGCTTCCTTTATGCATAATTCACATAGTCCTGATTCTTGACGGCCAATTGTTATATCTCTGGCTATTTCAATAGTTTTGCCATTATAATACCAATCTATCTTTGGCCAAGGTAGACCTATGACGTCACATTTCAGGATTATTGGGTCTCCATCCATTACGGTTGTTGATTTTAAAGGTGAAATAAATTCCGGGGCTCGCCCATTTACTTCTTTGTCATTACTTGGTAAAATATTTAACGAAGCCGAACTAGATACTGAGCCGGCAAAGTTTTCTGCTCTACATGTTATAATGCCTACTATTTCTGTAGTTACATTTTCTACACAAAGACATGACACGTTGTCTCTATTTGTTATATACATATTATGAATTTTATTTTCTTTTAAATAAGAAGCAACCTCCCTTGACCCTATAAACCACTGGAATGAGGCGCTTGGGCTTGACTCAACCTCAGTTTCGAGTAGTATGATATCTCCAAGTCCAGTAGTTGTGGGTCGAAGTGGTCTAATGAAGGTAGGGGGTACTATGTTATCTTCATCTGAACCTTTTTTAATTTTTACAGAACTTGCTGATTTTGCTAAAACGTTGTTTTTCTCAATTACTACTTCATATTTCCCTACCTTCTTTTTGTCTGCGTTTTTAATCTTTAATGTTGATCTATCTTTTTCAGTAACTATCTCACAATCTTGACTGTTTTCAAGAATTTGATTATTTAAAAACCATGTCACAATGTTTTCGTCTTCTGGTTTAAATGTAACACTAAGTTCAAAGTCATCACTTTCTGTTACAGTAACAGCTTTTATCGTCTCATATATAATTGGTCCAAATTCTGTAAAATTTAGTTTGTGTTAATTTTCTATTATGATCATTAAGTTTATGATAACCGTTGATATTACTTAATTTTTTTTCACTTCATTAATAAATAATTGAAGATATTAAAAAGTAATGGAAGATATTGTCTGTAATAAAGGCTATGAATATTATTACGTATTTTCACTTTTCTTCTATTTTTGTTTTAGGAATAATGGTTCTCCTTCTGTGGACATTAATCTGTGTTTATTGCGTACTTTAATATCACTGCGTAAAAAATTTAAAATATTCTTATAATTTCATTAATGCACAACACATATGTTATCCATATACACCTATATACAAAATTATTTTAATAGTGGAAAAATAATTTATACTTATTAAATTACATGTTAATAAAAACATTATCACTTTACAAAGGTTATCATCAAGTTATCCATACGAACAAGAACAAATTTTATAAATATTTTATTTTTATAATACTGTAAGATATTATTAATTTATTACTATTGTTCAATAAATAGTGATACGGTTTAAATTCTGTTATTATTGTAAATTAAAACAATCATGCTAATAGTTATTTCACATATGCACAATATTGTATACGTGTAAAAAAAAATTGGTGTAACTATCTACATAATTTAAATTTTCTATTCAAACTGCGATTACGTTTGTTTTACGATTTGATATATCTCACCCGATCATAAAAAAAATATTTTATATGTAAAAAATAAAAAAGACACAAAATTACGACCACAGTTTGAATAGAATTTTAGAAGTTCAACGGGTACGTTTTCTAAACTCTTTTGCAAAAAATTTATGCATCCAAGCAAATAAGTAATATATACCAGCTGTTCAGTTTTATCGATGTTTTTTACTTCTCAATATTTGTTATAATTTGTTTTTCAAAAGCGACTTTCTTCATAAAATTTAGATTATCTCTTAACTTTTTTGTTTTCATTTTGAACACGATTCTTTTCACACATCTGGAGAAGTTCATACTTCAGCGCGCTGTTCCAATGCAGATTAGTCGAAGAAAGTACCTTAGTAACTAGTGTCGAATATTTTCAAATCGTCCATAGAGCTTTTGACAAGCTTTAATAATTGGCATCCCATAAAAGCAACTGAGACCAACAGATCCGAAACCGCGTTTCTTATTTTGTAGATCTATTAGGATTTATAAAAGTTACAATGCAAGGCGCGCTTAAAATTTCAATTGCAAATGCAAATTCCGTAGTAAAAACAAATATCTGTTACAAAATTTAAAATCATTAAAGTAATAAAACTTATTTGCCTCACAAATTATCTTATAAAATGCCAATGACATAAAGTCTCTAAACTTTATTACATTTTATTTATAACCTGCATAGAAACAAAAAACCACCCGCTTTTTGCAAATGAGCATAGTATAAATATTTGTCTTTATTTTATCCTTAGCCATGCATCTGTTTCTTTTGGTTTTGTATTTTTCTTTTCCGGTTAAAAGTAAGAGCTTATGCTAAGTCAATTGTAAAAAGAAAAACATTTAATTTCTTACCTATACGTTCATCTTTTTGGACTCGTTTCTTGTGTATTTTCTTTTGCTTTGTTTTTTCAACTACTTCTACCACAAATTGTCCTTTATCTATTATTTCCGATTCTACTGGTTTCTCTTCTTCTGGTATTTCTTGTTTCAATGCCGGCTTGAAGACTACTTCTTCGACTGGTTGTTCTTCCTTAGGACGTTTCTTGTCAACAGGTTTCTTAGTTTCCTCAGGCTTCTCTTCTGTTACAGGCTTTTCTTTTTTCACTGGTTTCAGTTGCACTTCTTCGGGTGTTTCTTCCTCTGGTTCTTTTTGTTTCGGGACAGGCTTGAGGACTACTTCTTCGACAGGTTGTTCCTCTTTAGGACGTCTTTTGCCAGTGGGCCACTGGACCTCCTCAGGCTTCTCCTCAGGTACAGGTTTTTCTTTTTTGACTGGTTTGAGTTGTACTTCTTCTGGTTTTTCTTCTTCTGGCACTTTTTGTTTCGGGATAGGCTTGAGGACTACTTCTTCAACTGGTTCCTCCTCCTTCGAACGTCGCTTACCTGTAGGCCATTTGGTTTCTTCAGGCTTCTCCTCAGGTACAGGTTTTTCTTTTTTGACTGGTTTAAGTTGTACTTCTTCTGGTTTTTCTTCTTCTGGCACTTTTTGTTTCGGGACTGGCTTGAGGACTACTTCTTCGACAGGTTCCTCCTCCTTAGGACGTCTCTTACCTGTGGGCCATTTAGATTCCTCAGGTTTCTCCTCAGGCACTGGTTTTTCTTTTTTCACTGGTTTAAGTTGTACTTCTTCTGGTTTTTCTTCCTCTAGAGCCTTCTGTTTTGGTACAGGTTTGAGAACCACTTTTTCAACGGGTTGTTCTTCTTTAGGTCGTTTCTTACCAGTACGCCACTGTGGTTGTTCTGGCTTCTCTTCGAGTACTGTTTTATCCTGTTTTGTAAGCTTAGGCTGTACTTCTTCAGGTTTTTGTTCTTCAGAAATGTTTTGCTTCGATACGGGCTTGAGGATTACTTCTTCAGCTGGTTGTTCGTCTTTAGGGCGTCTCTTGCCTGTGAGCCATTTGATTTCTTCAGGCTTTTCGTCCGATATAGGTTTTACTTTTTTCACTGGTTTAAGTTGTACATCTTCGGGTTTTTCTTCCTCTGGCGCCTTTTGTCTCAGTACGGGTTTGAGAATTACTTCTTCGACCGGTTGTTGTTCTTCTTTAAGCCGTTTCTTGCCAGTACGCCATTGGGGTTGCTCTGGCTTCTCTTCTGGCACTGATTTCACTCTCTCTGGTGTCTCATCTTTTGAAACAGGCTTGAGCACTACTTCTTCGGTCGGTTGGGCCTCTTTAGGGCGGCTCTTGCCAGTACGCCATTGAGGTTGCTCGTGTTTTTCGTCAGGTACGGGTTTTTCTCTTTTATCTGCTGTAAGTTGCAGTTCATCAGGTTTTTCTTCCTGAGGAACCACTTGCTTCGCGACAGGCTTAAGGCTTACTTCTTCAATGGGTTGTTCCTTAGCTATTTTACTTTTTCTCCAAGCAGGTTGTGACACTTTTAAGTCTCCTTCCGGTTTTTCCGGCTCAATAACCTTGAGAATAATTGTGTCTTCTTCCGACGCAAGTGACTCTTCCAAAATTATAGTTTCTGCTTTCTGTATTGATTCTTTTCTAACTTGCTTTAAAGCTATTTCTTCAATTTTCTCCTTAGGTATCGGTGATTTTTCTACTTTCGATGGTCGGAGTTTAATTTTTTCTTGGTTCCACGGCACCACTTCTGGCGTAGGTTTCGATATCATTCGAGGTGTTTTTTCTTTACGAGTTATTTGTTCTTGATTTTCTTCTGATTTTAGTTCTGTTGTATATTCTTCGTCAAATATATGTGTTTTTGATATGTCTTTATCCGTTTTTGTTACATGCTGTGTTTTCTCTTGTTGAATGATGTCTTCTTGATATTGTTTAATTATTTTTGTGTCCTCAGAAGTATGTTTAATAGTAGTTTTATCCTCGTGACGCGGTTGTCGCCAATGTCTAACCTCTAATTTTGATTCTTTTGTAATACTAGTTGTATCCAATTGACGGTTTTTACGCCATGGCGCATCGTGAGCAGAAGTCATCTTTCGCGAACTAATTTCTTCTTTATTTTCCATTTTCAAAATGTTTGCCTCTTCTGTCGTTTTATATGTTGCTTTGTTTGTCACTATGTTTGAATCATCAGGTTGGATAACACTTACATCAGTTTTTTCTTGAAAAGTTTTCTTTGATATTTGTCGCTTTGATTCTGAAATGAAAATATTACATTTGTAAGTTACATAAATATATATTTTTATTTTAGTAGTATTACTTATGAATAATAATGCGATATGTGTATCTCATATATATATATATATATATTGTTGTAGATGATATTAGAGCATTCATGAAAAAAGTGCATAACATAATTTTAATTAAGCTGTACGATTCCATTTTTAGAGTGTGCAAAAACCAAACTTGTGTAGGAACTGCAATCCCTTCAACAGTAAAATTACAGATCATAATAGCAATTCCAAACAAAACCTGGGGTCAGCGACATACTATTAGTATTGGCTAGAGTCGGGGCATATATTCTGTAGAATTGCACAATTTACCTACACCTCACACGGCTTAGTATTATAATAAGCTAATGTGCTAACGTGCTCTTCCCGCACGCATGAATAAATATATAATCCACTAGAGAATCTTAGCCTATTTGCGGATACAAACCCCCGTGATAGTTGTAATGTAATAGGATTGAAATTTAATCTCTCAATCTGGGGGCCGAAATATGGAATCATAGCCGCAACTTATAAAAATAGCTTAAAATGCGTGAACTCAAATGATCTACTCTTAGTCAGCTTGTAATAAACGTGACCCGTGCTCAGCAGTTGAACATCAAAGGTTTGTCAATGACTGGGCGACGGTTACCAAAAAAAGTTACTACATCCACCACTATCTACATGTCTGTTATCTATCTACTAAAATTCATCATACTCTTCCATTTCTAAGCTCAAATCCAAGTGACCATTTTCATTCACCACATGTACGACGGGGCATGCTACAGACGGTGTTAGCTGTGGTAGAACTATTTGTATTGAGCCAGTATTAAGAGCACTGTTAACACTGCTATTTTAGGCTGTAAGGCGTGTGGCCTCCTAACTCCTTTCAGCATTTACGCTCGACTAGGTTTCTACTTTCGCTATATCCGCACATTGTATATTTGTTCCATATATATATATTTGGTATTGATATTCTGAACTTTAAAATTTCAAGTAATTAAAAAGTATTTTAAGTGCCAATTAAAAATAAGTAATAAGTACTTATTTTGAATTTAGTTGTTAAAAAATATTTTCAAAGTATGTGAATTCTATATCTAACTGTTCTCCTAATTCAAAGTATGTATAATGTATATATATATATATATATATATATATCTCTGCAAACTTTTTTATTAGATATTTTCATTTTCCTCTGCCCGCATTTTAAATGACCTACGTGGTCGCTATAAAGCCTTGCAAATCTCGAAGGTAGCTTTACTTTTGAAAACTAAATTTTTTATTAGATTAAATCTATATCTATACTTTTGTATTTACGTATATTCCATACTAATTTATAAAGGCAAAAGTTTGTGAGGATGGAAAGCTGGATTTTTATACTTTTTTGGCAAAAGCTTCTAACTAGATTTGGACAAAACTCTACAATAATATAGTTTTTATACGTAATACGACAGAATAAAATACAGACTAACATTATAAACATTTTATATAATTTGGCTATAATATAACGATAAGTATCGAGTAAGTAGAAACAAATTTGTGCCTTATGAGAGCTGTGTTGACGAAACATAAACTTTGTGTTTTACACCTTTTTCATGAAGAGTCACGATAGTGCGAGATTGATGTGAGGAATAATTGATAAGGTAAAAATTGATGTAAATGTTACAAATATATTAAACAATATAAACATAACTTCGTTCTTCGGAGAAGGAAGTCGCTTAAAAATTAAATGTAACAATGTAGAACGCCTATTTAAATATTTATATCAAAAAAGCGCTGTTGTTTTTAAAAGCAGCTTCGTCAAATAATACCACCTTTTTCTTTCGCATTTTTCGTGTAATTTGGAAACAAACGCTGAAGCCAAAAATACATTGTTTTGTATTGGACGTTTTTTTCCAATCGTGTTCCTTTTTGAAAATGAAATATAATAATAATGTATGTTGTATCAACGTATGTTGGGAATAATTTTTGTTATACTTTGGTGAATTTTACTTATAGTTTGCATTAGTGTTTAATTATGGTCGAATTTAGACCACTGCGAATAGATGGTTGAATTCCTTTATTTCGGTATTTAAAGTAATCGTAACATACAAAGGGAGCCTGTACACCTGCCTCCCTTGGCCTAAAGATTCTAAGTTCTAGCCGATCTTTGGTTCATTGTGACTTCCTTTACGGAGTTGTGATTTTTTGTACGAAGTAGGTTATGTTGTTATTGTAGCGCCCTTGCCCAGAGATGCGAGCAGTTTCTCCATATGGGGTCTGAGTTATATGTTATAACAGTTTGCTCCTAGTGAATTACCTACTGGTTAGCTCTGTTCAGGATTTTACGTTTTAAGTAAATATATCTTGTTTTTCGGTATTGAATGTGCTATGTAAATGTTTAGTGTGGCTTATACTGCGGGCGTAGCTAGTTTATGCTACATTCAAGATTTCTTTATCCAATGTTAGCCAATGCTTTATTACAATAGTATTACACGGGGTTAGTTTACAATAGGTTCTCGTATCTATATTTTAGTATAGAGGCCAGTAAATGTGGATTTTGTTTTACTAATCAAAACTTGGAAAGTAGAAGAAGACATGATTAGACCTTTTCGGACTCTGATAGTAAGAAATTAAACAATATTTCAGAATGAATGACCACGCGCAGATAATAGCCCTAAATAAGATAATAAGTAAATACAATAAAAAAGATATAAGGCAACGGAATTATGCTATTGTGTTAGATACTATAGAACATCATAAAGGTCTCAAAGTTTTCAAGAAGAAACTTCAATCAGGCACTTCAATTTTCCAGGCACGCACTGATAACAACACTGTAACATCAGACAGGAGAGAGATTCTGACACAGGTACAGAAATTCTAAAAAACTTTGTTTAGTTCTAAAATCCAAGAACTCACAATAGATAAAAAGAACCTATAGCTCCATTGACAAGACACAGAACAGAAGATCTTTCTGAGATAAGCCTATACGAAATAAAAAACGCCCTCAATTCACGAGCAATGTCAAATCACCAGAAGAGGGCAAAGTGCTTGTAGAACATCAATACAAACTATTCAAAAAGGGAATTACCCTATGCCTTAAGTCCCGTTTTGATACTGCACAACCAGTGGAGCAAGCTGGATTCAGGTGCGCATTCTCTACGTTGGATCACGTGCATAGCATGAAAAAGATAATAGAGAAAAGCATAGAATACAACCAGCCCCTCGTAGTTGCATTCATTGACAACGAGAAAGCATTTGACACTGTTGAACATTGGGCTGTTATGCACTCTCTACAAAGAAGCTTGGTTGATTCTAGGTATCTTGAGATAATTAGGGATATTTACCAAAACGCTTCCCTATGTATTAAATTACACGAGTTTTCAAGACCTGTGCCTGCTGGAAGGGGAGTGCGTCGAGGGAACACCATCTCGTCTAAACTGTTAACATTATGCTTAGAGGATGTTTTCAAGATCATTGATTGGTCTGAGAAGGGCATAAACATCGACGGAAGCAAAGGCAGAAAAGGTACAAGAGTTGGACGAAATAGTCCAGGAATTATATACAGCCTCCCTTAAAATGGGTCCGAAGATGAAAACTAATAAGACCAAGATTATGTGCAAACATGCCGATATAGACCATATTATGGTAAATGGAAACAAAATAGAAAAAATTAATAACTATATATATCTTGGGCAGATCATAACTCTTGACAGGACTGGTCAAACACAGGAAATTCAGTGGCGTATTCAGTTAGGGTGGGGTGCATTCAGTAATATGTCTGACGTATTTAAGAGCAAGTTACCTATGGCTCACAAACAGCGTTGTTTTTACCAGTGCATTCTGCCTGTCATGACATATGGAGCGGAGACATGGACCCTCACCGGCCAGCACATAATTAAACTCCAGGTGCTATGTTAGGTATTACATTGCGAGACCGTATTCCTAACGCACAAATTCGGAGAAAGATAAAAATATCTGACATAGCACGAACCATAGCGCACCGCAAATTGCAATGGGCGGGGCATATCTGCCGAAGGAATAATGGCAAGATGGAGTCGCAAAGTCCTGGAGACCAAGACAAGGGAAAAGAAACGTTTGGAGGCACGATGGATCGACGACCTGGTCAAAATAGCAGGACGCCATTGGATGAGGATGGCGAATAATCGAGCAATATGGGAGCACTATGAGGAGACCTATACCCAGCAGTGGGTGTTCTTCAATAAAGGTTGAAGGAGAGAGAGAGAGAGAGAGAGAAACAAAATTTAAAAAATTGAGGCAACTCTAATCGTAAACGGTAATCATTCATCTCATTCAATTTAATTACTTCTTTATTGTAGTAGGTTCACGTTACTCCGAGTGTGTACAAAGGAATTGGTATATAAGTCGGTAACGTTGCCAATTGCACTGAAATCCCCACCTAAAATCTCACACGCTTCCCATGATACGTTATGTGTTCAGTAATTACTACCGCCTACATCTTTAGAACTATCTAATCGATAATAATTAAAGTACTCTATTATAAAGTATCTATCTAATACCGAAATTAGCGCTTATTACATATTGACTGATATTTAGAAATGCTCAATAGTAGATTCTAGCATATCTCAGTTTACACATAAATTTAATGTAAGCAGACTATGCGACGTGCGGAATTATAATTTTAATAGGAATGTATGATATAATGAGGAGATACATATTGAACATCATTATGCACCCTTCGTAGTCATCTGTCTGTCTTTGGAGATCCACCGCATAGTAAACAGGTAGACCTATAATTTGTGCCGCTCCGGCCGGCAGTGTACCTATCGGTCTACTTACCTCTAGTCTAACGTTAGTCTAGTGCGTTAGCCACAGTAATTAATACGATCTAAATTATTTTCGCTGAATATTTTTTTTCGGACTTCTATAGATCTTTTTTTTTTCAACAGAGAAAACCATGGGAGATACTAGGCTTGTGGTAAGTGTAATTACTTTATTGAACTCAAACTATAAATAACTTTCCAGTGTGAGTTTGTTTTAATTGATGACAGCTATTAACCTATTGCGAGCTTTATGGGCCGATGTGCGGCCCAAACGGCGCACTTGGTGCGTAGCTTTGCGTTTGCTTTGCTTTGCTTTGTGCGTTTCTTTTTATTTGGAAACTAGATACGGCTGGTAGCAGTTTATTAACTCTTTCTTAAAATGTATGTTGATACTTTTTAAAACATAAATTGTTTTTCATATATGGACGTAACACAATTTTTTTTTGTTAACGATGGAATGAACGAAGAACTTTCATTCAACGTTTAATAATCTACTAGTTTATTATATATATATTTTTGTACATAACATATGTATTTTTAAAATTGTCTATTGTTGGAAATACATGCTTAACTCATATTATCGCGACCAAACAAGGTTGACCGGTAAAGAATATCATTAGAACTAAACTAAGTATGAATGTATGTAAGTGAATATCATTAGAATTGAGTTAACACTTTGTAACCCTTAGCTTAAAGTCTTTATAAATAATAAATAATCAAGTAAAGCTTGAAGCTGCTACGCACCAAGAAGACCAAGACGAGAAAACAAGTCAAAAGACTGGCGCTAGGTCATTTGGACAATCAGCGCATTAAGTGAAAGTCGCCATTTTATGTTTTTACCGATATAGGTATAACGAACATAAACATTGTCACTCATCCACTTCTAGTGAGTTGCCTATTTTTTTGTACGCTAAAATAGTAAAGTACCTTAAAATAAGTACGGAACAAGGTAAACCCAGTAGAAAGACATTTTAACACATAAGTATGTGATGGACCGTCTTAAACGTAAGATTACACCGTCGGCGCTACAACTAAATATTTAACTTTTCAAGCGCCTATAAATTATTACGTTTACGTTACGTTATGAAACTAAACATAACAACTATACATAAAAAAATGACATATATTATTTGAAAATGTTAACTACTATAGGACTGCTTATTTTTCGCTCGTTAAATATAAATGACCTCAACTGAAACTAAAACAAAAATTGTTTTATTTTAAGAACTATCTAAATCGATGTTATCAATTGATAATTAATTGGCTATTGATATTAACCTAATAAAAAAGAGAGCATATAATTTAACTTCAATAAATTACCAAAACGTTAGAATGCGACTTTTGTGTTTACGCGTTTTGCTAGCTCACTTCAGGATTTCCAATTTTTTCGTTATGTCCGTTTATACCAATTAGACGGTAAGCGCGAACGCACATTTACTTTTGGGCAACAAGGATAACAATTATTTTTATACTTTACTAAACAAAAGAGACATGTTTTGAGCTGCGTTTGTTTTTGTTTAATCAAAATGTAATTGTGTATGAATTCTTCACTATTTTTAAAACATAAATGCTTTTTTTATTTGAACCTTCAGCGACTACACCGTTTATATGTTTCTCTCATCAAATCTGTGCATGATAAGCTGTATAAAATCGTCTTTGTTCAGAATTTTTTTTACAATTACGAGTACCTACATAGATATCTGTATGTGTTTTATCAATCTTTGTTTAAATACCAAACAGCCAAAATCTTGACATGTTCTGATTGTTTACTATTGTGTGTATGAACATTCTGTGATCCATTTGCAATTTAGTCTTGAAACTAAGGTACCTTTCCTAAAGATAACTTTAGTTTCTAAAGTAGTTAAGTTAATTAATATTTTAAGATGATAATCAAAACTCTTTTAAACCTAAATAATGATTACAAATTAGATGTATGCCAAGAATATTATTAGGAAATTCAGAAAATATTTCTTATTATTGTCTGATATACAACATTTTACGTCTGTTATTTAAGGAAACGTATTCTCAAATAACAGCTTTGCGTCGAATCGCTTAACAGATCCAAACCAATGTAATTGCTTGATTTTGTAAATTAATTGTTCATAACAGACTTAACAGGCCTAATAATTCCTAAACATACCTTAACGTAAACTTGTCTGATATTTAAAATACTTTTTATATATTTATCGTATTTATTTCTTTATTTATCGTATTTATTTCTTTGTTATGATTAAATAATAAAACTGACTAGGAGTTTAAGTCGACCACCGAGGCAGTTCTGGGGACTCTAGCTCTTGTCTTTAAGGCTCGAGATGTCGTGTGTATGGTAATCTCACGAGAGCTTCCTTAATTTCTATCACGGGACGTGATTGGTGTTAACACTAGTGCAAATCGACGTTGCACTTTGTATATTATCGAATAAAAATGTGTGAAGATATTTAATAGTTATGTTTAGAAATTTGTTCTAATCGTTTTGTTTTCAAAATGCATTTTTTGGTTTGGGCCATGAGTTTTAGTATTTAATGAGTGATTTGCAAACCTTTATTTTTTACGGATTCAACTTGATATCATAATTTTGATATATTCATTTCTGGCCGCAACTTTGTTCTTGTAGAAAGGTTACCCGTAAGTTCAACGATTTTATTTTTTACTATAAAATAGCATTGACATTGGTCATAAATAAATTTATACTATATTTATAGTGATACATATAATTATAATATTATTAATGCAGAAATATTGCCGTTATTTCAAAGTATTAAGGTTGGCAACTTAATTCTCGCTCTGTTTTTGGTGTTATGTTAATGTTCCGTATGTCATTTAAATATTTATGGCATGTTTTGTACCGTTCCAAATAAGAATTATTATAACGGAATATCATAACTTTTGTTGTCCGAATCAATTAAGGTTTAAATGGGAGAAAATAACATTAAAAAAATAAAAGATATTGTGGATATTTGGAACTTGGAAGGACTTTTTAATATATTTAACGATAACGATCGTGCACCACCTGATGGTAAGTGATAACTGTCGCCTATGGATGTCTGTAATGAAATATCAGCCCACAGATGTGATGTAACCCATTTAGACAAGCGTGTCTCCCTTACCACACCCTCCAAACAATAACACAGCTCCAGCGAAAAAGCTGCTGTTATTCGGCAGAAATAAGTATTCACTATGAATTGCTTGGACTGGGGCTTGATTCACCACGACACAAAATGACTTGCCAATACCGCTTTACGTTACATTAAAAAAAGCTCTCAAGATCTTTCTTCCCAAAATAAAACCATTTAAACCGCTTCTACAGAACGATTACTTGCTCTCTTTTCTTTTACATTAACGGATTTGTTACATTGTCAACAGCTTGTTGCGTTTACGTACATTTCTCTAAACGCGCGCTAAAATTACTCGTATTTGGCAATTCATAATATGCAATTAAAGCACATGTCCAAGCAAAGTGACATGTCCTACAATGTCATTCTACGTAGCTAATACATAAGATCCACTGCTAGGTTCCCAAGCTCATGTGCTTTAATCAGAACTTTTGCAGTTGATTATTCAGACGATAATTATATACGACTGTATTTTCGTACTAGTCTAACGAATCCGTGTCAATATATTATATTATATCAATTAACTGAAAAAATATATATCGATTAAAACACATGAACATAGACATCAATTAGTGAGATCTTAAATTGTAAAGTAACGCGACCTACCGCGTTACGTTCCCATATCATAGAGGATCAAGCCGCAGAACAAAACGGTCAACGCGGACTTCTGTGTTTGAATGATGGAACGACTATTCTCCAGATTATACCAACCAATTTTGTACTGTTAATTCTATTCGTTGTATATAAAATTCTCTGCCTGGCCAATCTGTCGGTCAGCGCGGAGTCGTACTGGTTACTTTTTGTGCCTACCTGTGTTACTGTTTTACGAGTTCATCACATTAAAGTAAATTACACAAACGAGTCTTAGATGAAACTAAGTCACGGAATACACTGATATATATATTTTATACTCGAAGAAAAACATGTTGTCCCTTCTTGAGCATATTGCTCGCCCGGAGGAATGTGGGATAATGCGTTACATTACAATGAATTATTAAAGATATATTAGAACATTTATTGTTTCTATTCAATTTAAATATATATTATTTGTAAATTTAAAAAACAATCATATTATATATTTTTTTTAAATATTTATTACGTGAAGTGTCATCACACTAGTCCACAATATCAGATGTCTTTGTCAAAAAAATGTTCTTCCTTTTTAATGCAACATACCCAAAGAGATTAAATATCTATTGAACGGACATGGTCATGATTTTCATATAAAAAAATATCCCACTTTAGACGTGCACAATCAGTCATAATTGACGACTGACATCGCTTATTGAATACAAAAAAAGACGCAACTCAAAAAGTGCACTTTTACAGGACGATTGAAACAAAAATGGAATTCTTGACATTTGTTTCCATATCTATTCGATATTTCTATTAAATTTTTAATCATTAAGTACGATTTTCAGTATAACTATGAAGAAAATAAAGTTTGGTTTAGTACAGTCAATAAGGAGAAAATAGCATATAAATAACATTCCGCCCAATTTCATTGGAAATATATCGACAAAACTCTAACTTTTTTAACTACGCTTTACCAACTACATAATTTTGGGAAATAATACCTATATTAATATATGACACATAATTGTACTATGGAAATCAGTTTGTTTATTAACAAATACTTCTAAATAAAAAAAAAATAGTAAGTTCAGGTAATTAAAAACAATTCATCTATTAAAACTAAAGCAATAATATCGTTACTTGTGGCCAATATCTTAAAGGCGATATTTATAATATGAAAAAGAACATACCGAATGAATAAAACATATATATTAAAAAAAAGTCTTCAGTCGCAAATATGGACATGTAAATTTGGGTATTTAGGTATTTAAGATTTTAATAATTTTGAGTACAGTTTTTAGAATTTTTGAGTAGTATCCCCTTTGGAATTAACTAGATAATTATATGTCAGATGGTTATTAGTAATAAGTCGTGGACGAACCGTTTCCTCCTAATGTCCGGTTTGTTTCAAATATTTCAATTGTATTTGAGTTTACCCAACTAAACTTCATTTTTACCTTTCGTATTTATCAAGTAATTCGAAATGTATAAGTTTTGTAGCAAATAAAAAAGAGAGAACTAAAGAAAATTGGCTATATAAACATCGCGAATATTTTTATATAGCGTTTAATTGTAGAAATACGACAAAAGGAACGTCAACTAGTACCGTTTAAAATAGGTAAGTATTCCACAAAGAGAGTTATTTATCATTTATTAGTTTTGTTTATATTTCTAAACATCCTTTTAATTGTCTTACACTGATTATTCAAATTGTAATCTACTGATACTATACCTATATACCGCATTCCGATATAAATAACTTAAATATCGCTAAATTAGAGATATTTGCAGAAAATGGTGGTTTTTCAGTCTTCGACATATTGATTGGTCTTCTATATATATAAAAATCAATCGGATTTCGTTAGTGTCGTTAAAACTCGAGAACGGCTGTACCAATTTAGGTAATTTTAATTTTGAATTATTTGTGGAAGTCCAGGGAAGGTTTAAAAGATAAAAAATGCTAGGATTATAGAACAAACAACATTTTTTTTACCCATACAAACAGTTTCTACGTCTGTCAAATAGATGGCGTTGAGAATTTAAAATTTGACACATTATTTTACTATAAGGCGATACGACGTTCGCTGGGTCAGCTAGTTGTTGATACACAGCTTGTCCATAGATCGACAGGTAGCGTAGTGACTAAATCTAGGCATATGATACCAATACCTAGCTAGATAAATTATTATTGATGGGAAAATAAACAAAAAAACACCATTTAGCGTTTAAGAGAATAAACATATTTCGTTTTATTGAATACATTTTATGTAAGAACAATATTTTTAGAAAGTAACAATGGTTTAAAGTTTGGTAATTATATTTTGAATCTCGGAACTGTTTATTTAACATTTTGGAATAGCGTTAAATACCGCAAGTGTTTAATTAAAGTTACTTCTTTTGATTCAGTAGGGAAAAATAATTATTTAAGTTAGACGATATTTGTGGCAAAAAATCTTTACCGCACTTACCACCAATAATGAGAAGGTAAACAAGTCTGTGATTTGTTAACGCATACTACCCCTTGATCACAAGTAAATAACATATTGTACAATATAATGTGTGATATTACTAATAAATAGTTTTACTGTACTTACCGACGATCATTATCGCTAAGATAATTCTCTCTTAACGGCGCATATGAAGAGTTAAAGTGGACTCCATCTTTGTATTCTTCGTCATGTTCAATTCTACTTGAACTTTTTATGAGTAAACGTGTCTCGCTGAGTAACTGCTGTGCGTTGAATTTTGTTTACACATTCGAATTTTTGTTACCTCTTGTTATCTTACCTCTTGTAGTATATATGAAAACTGAATTAAAATAGCTAGACTGTTCTGTACTTCCATGAGAGTGTGAAAAATAGTGTGAATGAAAATAGTTCAGTGCAATTTAATAAAACAGTTTCCTACGGGAAACCGATGACGGCTATTCATCATAAAATGTTACTAGAACAGCATATTAATTATTGAGGGATTCAGCGTTTTGGAAAGTAAAGATATCAAAACGCTATTGTTTTGGTGCATATAATATGTAGGTATATGACACCGAATGATGGTAGTCCACCCAATCCTCGGATATTACTGAAATATAATCTATCAATTGCATTTTCTAACTGTTCTTGTACCATACCATATCATGTTACCGTAACGTGGGGTTACCTTGAGCATCTCGACGGTGGGGTAAAAAAGTTAATAGACAACCTTTTCTTTTTTACTGACAAATTAGCCACATTTCATAGTTTGTAGTCCTTGAGAGACAATCTTTTTTCGCCGACGATTTCATAGAAGAACGGCGGATTCCAAATTCACCCCGAGCGGCGCGAAGCCGCGAACCAAGGTAGGTACTGCTCTCGGGAGAACATATAAATCTTTATAGAGGTATTCAAGATTCAAGATACTCCATAAAACTTACTTTACTTATAGTAACAAAGTCGTAAATTAAGTAATTGGGACTGTATAGTCACATTATTGTTATTAGGAATTATGCTGATTGGTACCTACCTTATAATCTTATTTTGTTCATACCTTCTACGTGGAAACCAGCGTTTATCATAATCATTGGTAATTACTTATTTACGATATACGGGTATGTATGTATGTGTGTAAGATAAAACCTACTTACTTAAGTTAGTTTTACAGTTTATTGTCAGTTGAGTTCTAGCTACTTTTGTATTGATGTATCAACGAGACTATCGACGCATCAACTATTTGGCCATAACAAATATTTAATCCCAGTATTGATGATCATATTGGAATATTAAGATATTCTAACAGATGTTTTGGTAGGAATGTAACGACACAGTCGGAGTGTTAAATTATGCGTGGTTCGCCCAACCGCGTGGAAAGACGATTTGTGATTGTCATTGTAAAGTTATGTTCGTGTTGGATACAAAAAAACATTTAGGAATAATTAATTCAGATTCAAATTAAAAAAGACAATGTTTTTTTAAAGGACTTCTTTATAACTCTTTAAAAAGAATTGTGAATGAGACCAAACAAAATATCATGATCTATTGTATAGTTGGCCAGCTAATCCGTACCGATGAAATCAAGTAACTTTGAAACGAAAAGAAACTTACAAATAGCTTCTTTTGTATGATACCAGAGATGGAGAGACAAGCATATTTACCTTTGCGATTGAAGATATTGTTTGTGTTAAATTATAACACTCTTCAAGTTACGTTGTACTTAAGTGTAATATATTATGTTGTAAACAGTATTTAATAGATAATTATCTATTAAGAAAATATGTATTGCACCTTTGATTCCTTACACCATACTTATTTATTTTTATACTTGACATTTGGTTAATTATTAACCAATTCTACATACTTAACTCTAATCGCAGACCTCAGTATATTAAGCTATAAAAATTTTGAAGACTTATCTGAGCTATTATTGTGTCAAACGATAAAAATAATATAAACCAATATAAAATTAGTTAACTGGCAAAGTTTAACAAAAAAACCATATTAGAAAAAAAGTTAATTAACTGTTTAGTTACAACAGTAGCATAGAAAACTATGGTTTATTAAGTCTAAGTTCTCCATGGCATGAGTAGAGTAGAGGTTTAGATAGAGGTATGCCAGTCGATGATAATAAGCATCTATAGTAGCCTCTCTATCCATCAAAGGGATCATGCAAATAGTAAAACTCGGTGTGTAATCGGGATTCTCATTGATATTGTAGCTGGTCCGACTGAGATTCCAGAATTTGATGGACAGTGAAGACACTACGTGTAAGTGCAGTGTGTGGATCTATAAAATACTATGTGGCAATGTCGACGAACTTCGTACCCCATTGTGTTTACGTAAGTCTAAGGAGGTATGCTCTCTCGGGATGATTTATTATATCATATTTTCATGTGTGTGTAGAATAATGCGAAATGATTATTAATTTATAGCGTTTATTAAACAGTTTTCACATTAAGGTAACATACAAATTTTACTTCATAAATATATGGATAGGTAGAAAAATTACGTGATAAAATACTGTCACGCCTAATAACTTAATTCAATTATGTGAAACATACAACACAATTTATTTTAACAATATCGTGCACTTAAAACAAACTAAGTTAAAGATCACTGTAACGTTAAACTATAAAATCTCATTCAATTCGGATTTGTACTTGCAGAAAACATTAGATCATCAACATCGGCAGTGTTTATCAAAACATAGAAACTGGCAAGGCAAGTAATGCGTGCGTACTTTAATTGTAATGCATCGCCATTAAAGGCGCGACTAACACATTGTTTCTTTGTCGTAGGGGAGTTGACAGCGGAAAGAGATACTCATCTCGTAATACAACCACGATTAACTTTGCGCTTCGCGAGTACGACCCACCCGGAGCCTGCGGCACCTACCAACGCAGAGCTTACCTCGACGGCGTGAATCAATGTACTATAATGAATACGATATAGCATGACAAAGTTAGTCGTAGCTGTTAAATGATATTAGTAGACGGCGGCGTACGACACACCGTAGCCTACGTGCACTTAATTAGACACCACGATTCCGTTTTGACAACAATCTATACTAGATAAGACAAACAGTGATTCATGCTAAAGGTTAAGTTGAAGCGAGGACTTGACTATATTACATCGGTGGTGATTATTTGCGGTCGACATTCAGTACGTTACATACAGTAGTTATTACATTTGTTTCAAGATGATACCACAGAATGATAATTCAAGTCCCAGTTTCACGGACCTTGGTAAACTTTACTTAAAATAAAAGCTGATTTTACGAATAATATAAATCATTGAGACCTTCTGCATAAACTTTACCATAAAATCTCAACGAAACACAAAAAGCATAATGTAGTTTTTTATTATATTTTTGTTAATGAGGCAAATTGTTTAATAAACTGAGCGCAGGCTTTTAATATTATAGAAGAGTATTGGGTGAAAATTACATTCGACGATTCGCCAAAAGAGGCGTCTTGTATATCAAGTGATGTGTTCTACTTCACAGTAATATATCAATTTAAGATATATTTAGCATACATCGTAGCGGTAAAAGCAAAACAAAACCATCGTAAAGTATAGTCGTGTTCATGTTAATCACATGTTACGTGTGTCCAAATATACAGAAGCTCGCCGCTCGTTCCTTGCAGATCTCCAGTTGTCGCCTGGCTCGTTGATGGACTAGACTATTTACACAAAAAGCTTATAATTTACAGCATTGTTAGATGCAGAAGTTCGCGCAAATTATACTACGGAGTTAAGTTTACAATAGATTTCACTTGCAAATTATGTTAGACAATGCGCGCATAGCGGTCGACTGTACATACGCGCGAATTTGTTTTATTATGGAGATAAGGACGTTCATTTGTACAATGTGATTGTGATAATATTACAGTCTATGGGCCATAACATCATGACTTGTAGTTACGCGAGGTTTCTAGGAAGCGGGCGGAATCGTTACTGCGGGAACCGCTACGATAGTGTGAAGCCTTCTGAGATATTTGTATTCGCTTGTCAACTTTAAAATAAACGTAGTAGTTTTCACCCGATCTCATTGAGGTATAGAGATGAAACAAAGAAACACTACATTAATGGATTAAAAGTGCGCGACGCGAGCTCGCTGCCTGTGTCTATGTCTTACTTTTGACGACTAGTTTTGCCGAGGTCTCGACCTGGCCGGCGGCCGTGGTCGCGCGACAGGTGAAAGTGCCGGTATCTTCTTCGTACGTGTTGCCGATGAGCAGTACGGCGTTGTTGCCCTCGTAGATCATCTGGAAATTAATTTGAACGTTGATTTTTTTGTGCTACTTGTATACATACTTTGATTTAATGTGATCAATATCGGAAATAAATGGCGTGTTCTTTTCATTTGTGTTTGTGAATAATATTATCATTAAAATAAACCATAATTACGATCTCTCTACACGATTTTTGTTTGATGTTATAGTGAAAATACAGGAATTGCTAACTGACTTAAAATTTAATATAATTAAAGCTGACTTAAAATTTAATATAATTATATAATTAAAACTACTCTTTCTATATTCATAGCCATACTAAGATTCCCTGTGACGTGTATGACATACACATTCATCTACAGAAGCAAGTACATACATCCAGACCTCGAAACCACATCTGTATATGTTATTTAAATGTCTGCCTGGCCGGGAATGGAACCCGAAACCATCTGTATTACGAACCAGGGTGGTTACTGCTCTGATACACGTAAGCCATCTCGTACGCATAAACCTTTCAATAAAAAACGTTTACCTCTCGCAAGTTCTTCATAATGCAAGACTCATTAAGTACATTTTGGATTACGTTTTTAATTCAAACAAGTAAATTATTATATAGTATACATTGCACTTATTATCATATTTACAAATTATACCTATTGTTATACGACTTACTAGTGATGAAAACTTACTTGGAAATCAGGAGTTTCAGGGATGAGAGCACCTTCTCGAAGCCATTGTATCGTAGGTTTTACTTTGCTGGTTATTTGAGTTTTGAACTGAGCAGGTTGACCTTCATATACTACAATATCGCGAAGAGATGTCAGATTTGGCAGATTCTCCGTGTGGTCTGGTTGTGTAACCTTCAACTTTGCAGAAACAGTTACACGACCAGCGGAGTTGAAAGCCACGCACTTGTAGTCCCCTTCATCCTCTGGGAAAGCTTCAGAAATGCGCAGAGTGTAGTCATCAGCTGTTCTAGACATTTGGAAGTATTTGGAAGGCTTGATCAATTTGTCACCTTTATACCATTGTACTGTAGGCGTTGGCTTTCCTGTTATTTTGCAACCAAATTCAATAGCTTGACCTTCAGTAACTATTTTATCTTTGAGTGGTTCCATAATTTCTGGAGGTGCGTTAGCAGCTTTCGTTTGCGGCTTAGGTTTTTCCTTAGTGGCCGGGGCACTAACAACACATTCAGCGTCACACCTTGCTTCACCAGCGCTGTTGATTGCAACACATTCATATTTTCCAGAGTCTTGTGGATAAGCTTCAAGTATAAGTAGAGTGTATGTACCATCTTCTTCTAGAATCTTGTTTCTGATATCGGGTTGTACTTTCTTGCCATTTTTGAGCCAATAGACGTCAATAGGCTTCGTGCCCGTAACTTTGGTATCAAATCGTACTAGTTGACTAGCAGTTACGTTAACATTCTGTGCAGTTAATGTAAAACTTGGTGGAATTACACCACCCCTTCCTTGACGCCTACGCTCTTCTACAACGAGATTTGCACTGCATTTGGCAGTACCTCCCCTATTTTCAGCAACAGCGGCGAATACTGCTGAGTCTTCGACAAATACTTGCCTTATTATAAGAATCGATTTTGTACTAAAGGTATGTATTTGAAAATCTGGTGAATTTTTGATCGGGAAACTTTCACGATACCATTTTATTACGGGTAGTGGGTCCCCATCGAACTCGACTTCAAATCTAGCTTGTTCGTGTTCAAACACACGACACGGCTGCATCTTTTTGGTGAACACTGGAGGGTTGCTCGGTTTCACAGGTCCTTCTACAACTCTCTCTTGAGTTTGCGCTTTATGTTCTACTTCAGTAGTCTCCGTTGATGTAATTTTACGGGTGATTTCTGTATCTCCCACCACCTCTTTTTGAACTTGTTTTTGTTTGGCGACGTGAACTTCTTTTCCGTGCACAGTAGACTCTAATGGGTCTGGGATCCTTGGTTTTACCTTCTTTTGAACTTGCTTCTCTGTAGAGATTACCTCTTCTGTTTGCTCCCTGAAGTAAATAAATTTTTAATTAGATAAATTAATAAAATATTAAATGCTTTTATTAACTTTTGCTTTTATTAATATTAACTATAGTGGTAATACTTACAAACTATCTTCATATCTCTGTGCCATACTTTTAGCTACGGAACTTGCCGACACCTTTTCTCCAGGGATAGCGTACTGATGTGTAGATTCCCTTAGTCTACTTTCTTTGACTACTTGCTCATTTTCCAATTCCTGGAGTTTATTATAATATTCCTCGCTCTTCTTCTTCTTTACTGATTGTTGCCATTCTGTTTCGGGTTCTCTAATAATTTTTGGCTTCAATTCAGGCCTATGATCGATAACGCCCTGGCGTTGCATAACTTGCCTTTCTTCGAATGTTTTCTCTAATTCAGTTTCAGAACGCTGATACTGTGTTGTTTCATCATACCAAGCTGTTTACAGGATCAATAAAATAGATTAGTAAATTTTATCGTATTTATCGTAACTTATATAACTTCAAAACATACCTCGGCAAGAATCCGATGTTAAGCCGGTAGAAGCCGGTAGAAGCAGGTGGTTTAGCAGCTTGGTCTTATATTTATCCATACCAGTAGTCGGAAGGAAGGATTAAGGATGCAAGGGGATTTATTTGTGCTTAAGCGGTATGTTGGTGTGTGCTTGAGTGGGTGAAGTGTGTTAATGCAGCATATATTTTGAAGCTATTTATCAGAATTTTAATTCTTATCATCTAGCAATAGATTTTAGCCTTTTTTGAAAAAATTTAAATATAATGCAATATCCAATAGTGTAACATTTGTATAGTAAGTACTTACGTCTTGGCGCATTCTTTAGAACACCTCGATAATCATCGTGTCTCGGAATAACTTTTAATTCGGTCGTAGCTAGAGCTTCACCTGCTGAACTTCTAGCGATTACTTCAATTTTTCCTGTATCATACTGTCTTGTTTTAGGTATGTCAAAGTGATACATTCCGTCATAGATGAGCTTATATCTTGAACCCTAGAAAATGAGTAAATAAATGTAAAATAATAAATTACAACTAAATAAAACTGCGCATTGAAATTTATCTAAATAATATTTACATTAACAATGGTATTGCCATTAATAAGCCACATGACACGAGGCTTAGGATGACCGGTAACTCGGCAGCAAAACCGTGCCCATTCTCCTTCTTCCACAGTAACAGGTTCAGGGCGACTCACAAACACAGGTGCCGAACGAGCCTTTGCCTCTTCTACTGCTTGCTCGGGACCCCTAGAAAACAACCAGTTACTGGGGTGAACATAAATCAACATAATGCATATGTAATTATCTTACCAAATTAAAATTAATATATTTTAAAGTTTATCTTTTTCGTTATACATGGTCCCGTTGCTTTCCTTATTTCACTACTCTATATAACATTCTACCAGATTATTATGGGCGTACCCAATTCATAAATTGCCTAATAGTTAAATTTAAACACTTGCAATTATCGTTATGTGATAATAATAGGTAATATTCTACTCGTAATATACTTACACTTGCCAAGAAGCTTCCATTTCTCTGATCTTTTCAATACTCTTCATATGTTTTGGCAATTGCGAATCGTAAACAATGCCCGGCTTGCCAGCAGTCTTAATGACAGCTCTAGTTTCGTCCATTCCATAGAGATTAGTTGCACGACAAACATACTCTCCACTGTCCTCTGGATAGACCCAGCCGAAGTTCATAGCTACGTAACCGAAGTCGTAAATTGGCGTAAACCGGTTTTCTGCAAAAATAATCGGGTTTAATTTACTTATTACATGATTCAACCAACACCGCTCATAAAATTCTTTTTTAGCCATAATAAAATTAACGTTCATTACCCACAATAAAATTAGCTTTATTGCAATAATAAAACTCATGTAATAGTAATTAAATACATACTGTGTAGTAAAGGTTTGCCGTTAAAGAACCATTCAACCTTCATGTTGGGATCTCCTACAGGTGCCAACTGACATTCAAATTTAGTAGATTCCATTTCGACTAATGTTGTCTGACTTTGAATTTGTGTTACAAAACGTGGAGGTTGTTTTTTATCGACATCGTAGAGATCATCTTCGGTTAAGAATATTTCCGATGTATATTTCTTGATTGTTGCCTCCATTTGCGTTAGAGCTTCGGATTTTTTCATACCTCTAGGAACTTGGTTTTGTAGGATAATATCAGGCAATTCTGAAAATACAAGATATGTTTTATAAAATACTCCAGCATTTACTAAACCTATTTAATTTCAAAATTTATATAAAATTAATCATATATTTAATTTTAAGTTATACTGGAAGTTAGCAATTTAAAACCTAATAATACTCACGCTTGCAAGACACAGTGCCTTTAGTAAAGTCTTCGCCAAAATCGTTAACTGCTCGGCACACATACTCTCCAGAATCTTCAGCGTATACATACAAAATATCAAGAGAGACAAAACCCATATCATACACTGTACGGTATCTATGACCTGAAGGCAAGAGCTTTCCATTGCGATACCACTCGATGCGTAGTTTTGGATCTTCTTTAGGTTCCACTCTGCACTCGAAACGCACAGCTTCAGATTCTTCCACGGTATGCGACTGTATTTGCGTTATAAATTTAGGTGGCGTGCTTACGACAGGTTCTTCTTTCGGTGTGTCGGTTACACGTCCCCTTTCAAGTTCTTTGATCTTTTCGCCACTCATGCCTTGTGGCAATTGCGACTCTAATACGATGTCGCGTTTAGCGCTGCAAGTGATTTTAGCTGTGGTTGTGGCTGATCCCCACTTATTAGTTGCACGGCATGTATATTCACCTGCATCTCGTGCATATATGTAGTCAATATCCAATGCAATGAAACCGAAATCATTGAGCATGTGTACACGGGAACCAGTTGCAAAAGGCCTACCATTGTGGAACCAATCAATTCTCATGGTTGGATCGCCAACAGGTTCTACTCGGCAGTCAAAGTGTATTGGTCCTCCCAATCCGTTCGGGACTCATGACCTGTTTTTATTTGGCGCG
>DWRA01000059.1:0-41274 GCA_018250295.1 Spathilepia clonius
CTGGTGCCTGCTTACTCGAACCTTGTTCATGCTCCGTTGAAGGTGGCTCGTCACCACCCATTTGCGGTTGACATAGCCAAGGACCCCAAGACCCGGCACTTGGTGGTCGATACTTAAGAGCATCCTCGTGTCCAGCAGTAGGTGGAGTCGCGCTTCTTTCCGGTAAAAATGGTGGTGCTGATGCACTTATGGGATGCAAACCGCCAATTCTAGCACTAGCAGCTGCTATAGCTGGCCCTTGGGCATACCTTAAATGCATTTCCTCTAAATAACTCTGATTGAAAGACACGAAGGGTGGATTTTGTGATGGAGAATTGTGAAAGCCAGGTCTTCTTTTTCGATGCGGTGTGACAACATAGTTTTCTGGTGACGTCTGAACGAGTGTCATGAGATCTTGATCGGGAGGCTTAAGATGTGCGTAGTCCTCTAATTTCACAGTTCGTAGATCCAACTCGGACTCAAGGAAATGTGATTTTCTTTTAGGCCTTTCAATACCTCTACCTATACGGTCATTTAATAGTTGTCTCCTAAATACCGTTCCTTGTGGTGGATCTTCTTGACTGGATGATGTAGATCGTCTTCGTTCAATATTCTGGAAAATATTAATAAAATCGTAAATACAAGTCAGTTACTTAATAATGATAACGGTGTTAATTAATTGAACGAATAAGTAAAATTTCATATAGTATTAAATATACAAAAAGCATACGATACCTTTGCTGCGACTGATTCAACATCCAAATCTTGTGAGTCGTCATGTTCACTGCCAATGTTTTCATTTCTTGCTAAGGATAAGTTGACCGGATTGGATGAACTCCGTCGCCGTGATGTCAATCGTCCACATTCTTTGTCTCTATTCTCAGGGTCTTGGTCATCATCTTCTCTTTCATCGTTACTGCTCGTAGACATGTTTTCTTTCTTTATACTTAACGTCTCTGATTCTCCTCGGTCTTTGTCTTTACTGTAACTGACACCGGGTGTAACTCTGTCACTCTCTGAATGTGAAGATCCTGAAGGAACATCGTGTTTACTGCTTTCGTTACTATTGATATCCGTTTTGAGGTTTTTTTGTTTTAATCTCTCACACGATCTGTTCCTTTCTTCTGCTTGCTGGCGTTCCTTTGTAGATTTCCATACATCTGATTTTATTTCTAGAAGTTCAAATAGTTCTTGCATATCATCGATTTCTCCAGACTGAAAAATTATAATAGTAATTAAGTTAGAGTTGAGTATATAAATCAAAATTTTATCATTCATATAGCCATATATACAAAATATTACAATACTAATAAGGCAATGAGATTGAAGATTACCTCAATATATGCTTGACCGCTATATAGGAAGACAAGAAGATGCTTCATAAGAGTACTGCTAATGCCTGACATGTGAATTGTGACTGGATTCTCGACCGAAGGCGTGTCATCGAGGATTTTTCTGAAATACGAAAGAAGAAACTTAAACACTTCCTTGATCGACAAACATAACATGTTTACGAAATAGTAATAAAAATTTTATTGACCTAAAAATCATTACAATTAAACAAATTTATTGATCTATATATTCTCGGTCATTGCATTTAAAATCTTTTCCAAACCAACCATATGCCTTGTATAAGTTTCATTCTCATACCGTTTAAATCAGAACAAACAGCGCGCTATTGCCATTGCCTTTGGAGCCGAAAAGATTTCTACATCGTTCGTTAGTACATTGCTGGCGGTTTGATCAGTACCTGATTAGAGGACTAGCAGCAGCCATAACGATGCGGTGCGCAGCCAGTGGTACAGCGTCGTCGCACACCAACACCAGGTCGGAGTACCTGGCGCCGCGCCACGCCGCGCCCACCTCGTTCAGGATGCAGGCGTGGTGCTTGCCGTACGTCAGCGTCAGCAGGCCCTCGCCCATCATTCCAGCACTGAAAAAAAAGATCGTGTTAAAAAAACTCGTTTATTTTGAGAAAATATCATGGTAAATGTTGCCAAGTGACAAATGATGGACTTTCAGAGCAGTACTGAACTTGTGTCTTCATAAAAATTTACTAGTGTACCGAGAGTATCTTGTATTTTGTTGTTTTAAACATCCAGTTCAGATGAGATTTATCAAGTATAATTTCAATATCTAATTCCTGAGCCAAACTTTTGAGCTATATAATACCTACCTTAATTGAAACATTACTATTTTAATTTCTAGTTTCCAATTCCAACCTTTATATTCGCGAGTGTTTTGGAATGTATTCATGTAAAATTAATATTTTTCATACGAGCAATCGAGATGACGTGCCAGTAAACATAAAATTGCTTTTGATCTTTAATTACTTCTGAGCCGAATTTTAAGTGAACATTTCCGCAGATGAGTTTCCCTTGCATATTGTTTTATGTAATTGGAAGATGAGTTGAATTGTAGTTTCGTGAGGTAACTCCCTGTGTGTGCACGATATGAGCAAGTGAAATCAAACCGAAATTGAGGTCCGTCATAATGTTCTCGGTTCATTAGTCTTTATCTATGCCAAACTGAAAATCGACACTGCAAAGGAAGGCAAGGTTGCACCCAGCCGACTGTTTCAACTATAAACGTTTCAATATCATCGCTAGCGGCAAATTTGTTGAAATCGATTCGTTCGTTACACTAACGACGTAGATGCGATTCAGATACAAAATAAATGGCATTATACAAATAGTTTGAATCGTAGGCCTTTCCCAATTAAATTAAGAAGGTTGAAAGGTGAGGAGAATTTAAATAAAATGCGAATGCTTAATGCCGGTACGCCAAACGTAATCCTAGTCGCAGGTGCTAGAAAGCCTGTCGCAACGGACCTTGGCCCGATAAAGTATCGCAACGTGGCATTAGAGTTGCGATACAAACGCAAGATCGTTTAAAAGACGATCAACAAGCTCTTCTTTAGCATTGTAGCGATGTTTAGCAAGAGCGGGGTCACCGACAGTAGTGTAGAGCCTCATTGTTGTCGGTAACCGTCGCCTATTGTTATACTGTTTCACCTAAAAGTCATATATAATTGCGTAGTCTGAAGAACAGAATGTAACCCGAGATAGAATTGGATTCGGTGCTATGGAATGTTCCCTCACACACTGATAACAATCGCAGGCTTTGTCACGATTTTGCAACGCTATGAATGTTTGTAGAGATTTTATTGCGTTAATTTGATTTATAATTCTTGTTAATTGTATTTTTGAATAAGAACGTATAAATAAATTTCATATTACTAACGCTAATAGAAATGTTGCTAAGGAAATTAGCGATAGTAAAATTATTGTAATGGGTGATAATTAGTCACTTACGCATCTCGTAGAGTAAAAAGTAACAAAATGCAAAATGCAGGTAGGAGTAATTACGACAGCTGAAAGATATCAAAACAAAGCCTTCGTTTGTTAATACGGATGTTTGTAAAAACTATAAGCGATTAACTCTAATTAACTGGTATGCTAATAAGTGTTGAATAAAAAATAAGTGAGAACAAAGAGCTAACATTTCCTTGAGCGCGGGAAACATGAAGTCATTTCAATTACAAAATAAGTTATTTCATATTGTATTCTCATTTGAGAAACATTTTAAAAAGTACACCTCTGTTGTAAGTTACACGTAATGTAAGTATGTACGTATATGAACATATGGCATTGCTGATATCGCGATTAGATCAGATCAGAACTGTTCCACTACTTTAGGTAATATTATGCTACGAGTACGTTACTTACAAAACTTTTATTAAGAAAGTACAATTTAAGAATAAACGTTGTGAAAAGGTTTACAGACATTGAAAATAACTCAGAAACATACTTTTTATTCTAAAAATATTTATTAAGATGTTTTCTAATAAGTAACCTTTATTTTAATACTAATTGAAACTGAATGCACTCATAATAACGAATTTATACATAACATTTATTCACAAAAGCATTTTTATTTACAGTTGGAATTTTCTCAGATAGCAAATCGTATGTAATTTTTCTTCAAAACGTTTCAAATACTGCAAGCAATTTTGATCCTTGATGCGACCAAATACACGTTATTTCGTTGCGGTAGGGTTTGTCAGATGATGTTTAGCGGCCATTGTGATTTCAGGGCGGCGCGCGCGCAGCGGAGCGCGGCCGTCTCGCCCGCCATTGTGTGCGGGAAACCATACGTGACGTGAAGTTACATGTTTCGCATTATATCGCAGTTTACAGGGTTAATATGAAGATATGTGAATGGGTACTGTCAAGATTAACCCCGAAGAACTATTTTGTTATATTAGAATTTTTTTACAAGTACAAAATAAAAACAATTACAACTTCATCAACACAAATTCCACATAAAAATCGAAATCTATACATGTGCCTTATTAATAAAATTATTGCTCTAGTATTTTTACGTAATGATAAACCTTTAAATTTATGTAAGTAAATACAATGTACAAAAATGTTTAATCTTTACATAAATAATAAGTAATCGGTTCTATGTTCAATATTTACACAACGCAACCTAGCGGTCACGGTCACAATTTTATTATCTTCAGTTCGATAATATTTTTTAAAGCCGACGCTAGGTGACGCTGTTACGCATTACTCTCTTTTGTTCAGAGATGGCGCTACGTTATGGCGTTGGCGCCTTAAACATAGCAATTTCTCGAACTTGTCATAAATACAGGATTGCATTTTTTAAATCTAAGAAAGAATGTTTACAAAAAATAAGATTTTTAAATTTGCTTTAATTTTATTTACTAGTATTTTAAGTCTGTTGACCTTCACTTTAAGCTTTACTTTCACCAACACTTTTCAGTAAACAAACTCCGGAAACACGTAAATTACAATCACATTACTATATCTGCCTCTTACTTGCTAATTTGGTTTAAACGAAGGTGATCATAATGAATATTTTCGTAAGTAATTAGGTTGTCTCGTGTAGTATTTGCACGCGATTATGTCAGATTTTAAACTATTTAAGTATCTACATACATACAATTTTATTATACTGTAACTCGTTAAAAATTTACTTAAGAAGTAAGTAATAGGGTTTTATTTTTTTGTTACTTCGTTATTCGTTCGTCTCCTCTCATCATTTATTTTATTATATCCATTAAGGTTCTTGTAAGTTTATCTTTCATAAGATCAAACAGGTTTCGTTCCAAAACACCATTGTCATTCACTTTTATCTGGTCATTTTGTAATATCTAATCATGTTAAAGCCGCTCTGTTGAGTTAGTGCTATGCAGATCTGTCTCACTGGATATGGCACGATCAGCAGCCATAGGTATGCAATAATGCAATCGGTCGTTTTGATTTGCGTTGACAAATTGTTATGCACTAACAACATTGTTGATAACTGGTTTGAAATAATTCACTCACTCTGTTGCGGGAAGGAAGCAAATAATTCTATGAAATGTTAATCGCAGTTGAACTTTGAACGCGAGAATTCTTTGGTAAATGGAAGCATGACAGTTTTGCTTTAAACATGAATAATTACCACAATTAATTAACAACAACATTTGAGAAATATAGAATTATTACGAAAGCGAATACTTTAAATAAACAGACTAAGGTACTGTTCTACAGTTTAGAATTTGCTTTTTTTTTGGATAGCCGTATATTATAAATTACGACTTCTTATGTCAAAGGTTCGTATTGACCAAACACAAATTAAGACCTTTTCTACCACGTGTTATTAATATTTAATATAAAACACGGAACATATAGTAACAATGACGTAAGAATATATGATACACGCAATATCAGGTCATACGTATACTATTATGTCAAGGAATCGATTAAAATAGATCTTGAAGGTGGGCGAAACCACGAAGCGGAAAGCAGATCCTCAAGCATTGATTGATAAATCAACAAACAAACCGTAAATTGAATCACAAATAAATGAAATTGGTTATAAACAGGAAATATTGCAGCTAGATGTGGCTATATGTAAACAAGAAGCAATAAAAATATCTCAATCAACAAGAATCAAGTGTACAACTCAAGGTTGGATCATAAAAGAAATACGCCCGACGCGTTACATAATTCTGCCCACACTAATTAAGCACGTACCGACCTAGAATGGTCAAGCTACATTATTATCGTTTACTAGATCCATTCCAATTTTAGATTGTTGTTGTCCGTTAATGGAGTTTATGACAGCATGTCACTGTAAAAGGAGGAATAGCTAAGAGTGAATAGTAGCGCCGTATAATTGAAGATAATTGCACTTCTCGATTTAAATCCTGACTACCTTACTCGATGTTACACTGTTAATCACAAGAGAATCTTTCACGAAGGCAATTCGAATTATTATGCAAGACTAAGCGTCTTAAATCATTTAGCTGATAATTATAGTCGCTAATAGTATGCAAGTGAGAGCAAGCAGACTTAAATTACTTTGTATTTAAATGGCAACGGACAATAAATAAATAAAGCTCGCTAAACCAAACATAAAAGCGAATAAAATTTTGGTTAAATAGAGGAAGTCATATAGAAGTAAAGGAAGCTATAATATACTCCCACAAGTTTACGTTAAAAGCTTGTAGCGTATCCTCGTAAAACGAAATGAGAATTATCGTAAAAGCCGACATTAGCCAAGATGACAATTAATTGAGCATGTCGCCGGAAACAATAAGTAAGGTAGACGTAAACGTTGAACGTTTACGAAACGGCACGATATCGGTGTTGCAAACTGTAAAATTGTAGACACCGCCACTGTTGGCCTACTGGAGCGTAGGATTGGGAAAAAAGTTCAAACTTTCCCCGTTTATTGCCAAATAATTGAAAGTTACGAAAATGTTCGCGATTTTAGACTTTATTCAGGTTGCCTCAATGATCGTTAATTACCATCTCTTTTGGAAATTTTCTTTTTTATAAACTGAATTGATAAAAGAGGATTTTTATTCGATGTACTAATTGATTGACCTTGATTTATAGGTCTGCACTTAAGTAATGTGTTTATAATATTTATATTTTATCTTGAAGAGTATTTCTTCTAGTCTTACTTCAGTCTAGAGGCGTCCATAAATTTTATTTCAGTGGCTTCAGGAATTTTATTAATTAATTACAAATTTAATAATTACACGGTCAAATTTGTGTTTTGTTGTAGGGTGTCTAAAGGTATTTTTAAAAACTTTCTCAGCTATCGTCAAATATCTATTACTTGTCATGGGAGCACAACCATTTTAATCAATGTTTATGCATGTACTTAGTAATAGATTTATTATTATGTATATAGTAGAAAATTATAGCGTATCATGGTGCGACATTGAATGCAATAGGAAGTAATTAATGTTGTTTCACTTACACCTATTGAATGGCGCCGTTACTTTCTCTTTTCAGTTCATTGATTTCACTTAATTGAAGTGTCGAATTTAGAAGCAGTTACACTAAGGCAGTGTAAATAAGCCATTTAAAAGTACGGTCTAAATACTCTTTGGTAATTGAATTCTTATTGCTTAGTTTTGCGTTTATCGTTCTAAAGCGCCTTTTTGTTTTTGTTATTGCATTTTCTTTCGGTGATTGTTTGTATTATATTTTGTATTTGACGTCATTATCAGACAGGATAATTTCTTTCATTTTCAGAACTTCGTAATTATCAGCTTTAAAGAAAGATTGTAGCAGGGAGAATTTGATAACTATTCTTACAATATTTTATTGTACTTTAAACGTGGTAGAACCCTTTGTGTTTCACTACCACCTCTTGTTCTGCCTAATAACAGCAGTGTTAAGCATTGCTGTCTTCTGGTTCGAAATGTGTGGCAAGTGAGATATTTAACCGAGGCATTCCAAGTTAGACTTCAGGAGTACCCACACATCTATAGCGAACCTCAGGTAGGATAATCTTATCTGGAATCGATTACAAGTCCATGAGCGGTAGAAGCCACATACAATCAGGTGGACTGCATGCTCGTTTGCTACTTCCATAATATATAAAATATAACTAATAACCTATCAATCGTATATGTTAAACCTATTAAAATGCTATCCTAAAAATATCCTCTATTTGAACACTTGTTAACACACACAAAATCACAAAAAAGGAGAAGGTATCGAGACAAAGTAAATTCGCGATTGTTTACATTGAAATATTCTATACATTTAAATTTCAAGGTCTTTAGATAGCTTACGGTTTTCAATGAATACACAAAACACTTGTTAATATTCTTTCTATATTTAGACGGTTGTTGCAATACCGCCATTTTAAAGTAAATATCCGATTTAATTTTGTGGATTGAGTTAATAATAAATGAAATTTAAATACTCCTTGTAGCACACATGTATTTAAATTTCAAGTTTACTTTGTTCCTACTTTCATTTGTACATGTTTATGATGTGACGTAATGTTTAAATTAATTGAACATGAAAATATTTACTCCGTTTTTTGTTTTTTTTCAAGAAATTTGATTGCGTCGCTGCATTTGAAATGCTTTTATTCTTTTCATAAAATTGAAGTCGCAAAAACATGCAGTTCACCTGATGCTAAGTAGTCACTACCGCCTATTAACATCTGTAACCAACTCTGTGAACAGGGGTTCTACCTGAAGTCGATTACAAATGCGTTGCCATTTTCGAGGCTCAAGATGATCGTCTCATATGTAAGTAGAAATATCATAAAATAATAGTGTAACAAAAGAAATATTTTATGTGTGTAATTTAAGCTGATAAATAAGCTGAGTAACCACGGACCTCTTTTACCACTAACAAGGTCATTTGCATTACAGGCGATCTTGAGAACTTAGAATATCTGTCATTTGATACGTATGTCGCAGAAGGGAATTAAAGACAATGTACTGCTGCATACATAACTTAATTTACAAAATGTACAGTAATCATATAAAAACAGTTGTTATAAATTTTAAAGCTTCAAAATCCTAAAATATATTTTTATCCAATATGTTCAAAAGACAACGTATGCTGAAATTTATCTTAATTTTTAATTTGCGGTATTTTCGAAATGTTGTTTAATGCTTGCATAAATGTCAATGAAAGTGTAAATTGGCTTGTCTTCTGACATTTTATTCTTTAGTATGCTGTTTTACTCGATTTATGCGACAGTTACCCATTGCCATTTATGTTCTAGAGCAGAAGTTACCTCTTTGACAAGGAATGTAAATTGGCTTTACGTGCAGCAATATTTTAGTATTTGAGAACAATATTGAGATTGACAATGATTATTACAAGCTTAAGCCCTAATATGTTTTGATGCTTGATCGTTTCGGCTAAACAAGACTGTCACTTATGGAGCAATAAATCAGAGCAAGAATGCAGATAACAATTAAAATGTCAGGTATCCAGGCTAGCTCGCAGCATGCTCCGATGCGGTTGGACTGCGAGGCTGGCCGCTTCTGTCACTCGCCTCGCTTGACTACAATTGCAGAAAATCCCATGAGCCATATTTACATGCCCGCGACAGTTTCATGCTCCATTTACAGGACTGAAATGATCGGACAAATTTAATTGTCTGATTTCATTAAACATGGAATGCTTCGTTCCACAATGTTTGAAATTTACGACAGAATCTACGAAGTACTTCACGCTCGTCGGTTACGAAACAACAAAATTAATTACGCCAGATGACTGCGCCGTTGTAAAAAATGAATAAATTATTAATAAGGAAGAATTTGGACCCGTGAGATCGGGCGCAATAATAATTCCGGTAACATGACTTCAATGACGAACACTCGGTACTTAGCAACGAGCCAGACCCCTTTACAAGCTTCTAACAGCCGCGCAAAGTATGACAGAAAACGATAGTGATGTAAGTCGATAGTTGTCAAACAGGAAATCGCGGGGCGCGCGTGGCGAGCGATATGCCGCACACGCTTTGTGCCGGCGGCCTTCGGACGAAATGTTTAGAGCCCGTACCGACTGCGCTGAATCGCACCACATACAAACCATTATGTAATCCCGGCTCCACAACAAACGCTAGTTCATTCATAAGAGGCACGGTGAATTTAGCTATCTGTGGTGCATCATCGCCGTTCTTGTTTAGATCTAAGGTAATTAGTCTTTGCGAAGATTTCCTGCCGCTATTGCGCGTTAGTGAGCTCTCTACGTTACACTTTGTTTACTACTTCACTGCGCGCCCGCATGAATTTACGTTTGGGGCGCGATAAGCTATTGGTGATAATTTCTTCTACGTAGCAAAACAAGGAACAAATTAAGTATGTTAATCAATGTCATCTAGAGTCGAAAGAGATCATTGTCGTCATCGTAAAAATTATCAGCTTGATTTATCCTTCTTCACGGTGCGAATAAGTTTTGTGCGTTTATTTTATATAATTTTTACTTAGTTCAATTAATTCGTCACTTAGGTATATTTTTGTTGCGAAAATGTAAATAATCTGTTACTCCATTTGTCATTTGTTCTTAGTATATTCACGAAATACTGTATCTGGTCAGGTTAATAAACCTTGATACAATGACTAGCCGGTGTAGTTATGCAAAATAATTCGAAGAATTTCATTCTTGCATAGCTGAGTCTAAACAGATTGGGCGTGGTCGCATCTGATATTTACAATGAATGCCAAATATTCAATTCACATGCTAACTAATTTCGCGTATTGATTGACAGACGGCAGCTGTTTGATTTTATCAGCGGTTATCTACAAAGCATTCAGCAGTCGGTAATCAAATTACAATTAGCCAACATTAATGTTACTCGAAATTTTTGCATGTTGTCATTCTTTCACTACCAACAGCAATTTAACATCATTGACATGAACGGAATAGCTACCTTAACTTTTATTCAGACCGGCGTAATTGGTTTCTTTGTGAATAAAATGCCAACCCGGATCGAAAGGCGTAACAAACACTTCAGTTCGACTGAGATCACTCGTTAGATGAGGCCATGTCCTAACTGAGCTCTCGATCGTTGGCAAGTGACAAATGAATTTATTTATAAATGACATACCCTTGCGAGAGAGTCTTGGGCCGAAAGCGCGAATGAGTTTTACCTTCGATGATGCTAAAATAGCTCCACAGTAGTCCACAGTTACACTCTCACCTTGCGTTTGATTGACGATTGATCCCTTGTGCCAGATACTCGCTAACTGACACTGTAAACAATTACAATGCCTGCATTTTACATGATTTGTCTTAAGAAGTTTAAGAGCGTAAGTACGAATAACTCTCAGCTATTGCCTTGACTTTTCTAAAAGTTTACTATTTAATTTTACAATTAGTTAGGGCTTCGTGTTCATCCAATTTTTTATGGTCCTTACGGACATGGTTACTTTTTGGAAAAACGCAGAAACATGGAAATAAATCAACAGGTTTAAATATAGCTGATTATGAGCGAAAAAACTAATGTTTTAAAGATGCGTCTTTATGACAATCATTTTCTAAAAATATAATTATTAGAACATTCAAAATGATTTCGTATGCCGGAAGTATTGTAAATGTTGATGGATGATCGAAGGTAGCTAATTCTTGTCTTTAATGTGGCCTTACATAGTTGCCTTCGACTGTAGAGCTATTCGTATCAAATATCAATCTACTCTAGTATTTTGCATTATCTGCAACGAGTGCATTCAGATTGGAATTATTAAATCATGAGTACAATTATGATCAATGACAATAATAAAATAAGCATTTTTTTACTAAGATACGCAATTTGGCGTTGTCTTTGAAGCCAATGTAATCATAGTTGCTGGTAAGAGAAAGTCAGTTTAAGGGATTTCTGTAACGACGAGATACCTATCTTGGTAAACCGCCCTCGGCGTATTCCTACGTTTTCGTAACATTCTCGTTCGGAAACAAATCGAGTTCGTGTTCGACATTTCGCGATCACTGCGGCAGTTAGATGACTATTTATAAAGAACGTGTCTAAGAAAAGGTCGAATTTGATTGTCGACAGTCATTTGAATATCTCTTCTGTTATTACAGCAAATTATGATAGATTAAGTCATTCACATAGAGGCGGTTCTCACGCCGGGAAATCGTTTGACCTTGAAATTGGTAGGTGCTTTGAACCTCTAAATAAACGGTGTAATTGAAATCTATTTTCGTCGGCACTAACTATTTTCTGATAATTATTGTTTACGTCGTAAACAAACTTGGTCTACGTCGCTATCAGATTAAATCGATTAGCATTGTTGGCTTCCGTTTACTCGACTGTTCTCGACAAGCCGTCCGAGGTAAACCACACTCGACCAAGGTCCGTTTTGAAATAGGATGGCACTTGACCTTCAGGATGAAAGTCAACAGTGTTGCGCAATACATCTACGCGAGCGTACTCGATGCTAATAACCGAGTGCGAGACATATTGGAACCTGATCATGACCCACATACTGCGTTCAAGGATTTCACATATTTGGAAGGCGATGATTTCAAAACTGCTAGAATTTTAAGGTGTGTTTTGTTAGCGTGTTGTGCCGCCAAGGCAAAACTAGACGTAACAGATAATGCATTCAACAAAACTGAGTGAAATAGTGCATTTTCTTGTGCTTTTACGCAACATGGGACACTCAGTACTTACACCAACAATCCAAGAGAACTGAATCATCCGTGAGCGTCATCCGCATTCCGTAATCCTACTTCTGAGAACTCTTTCTTTCGATTGTTCTTTTTAAGTCGCAAAAACTGGTCCCGCTGGTATCGAAATAACAAAATAAATTCGCTGTGAAGCCTGCGAGACCGGACTAGATTTTTCACTACTCCTTTCTAGTTGTCTACGTTAGATCGGTGCACGCACACATGTATTTCGCACGTGTTTAGGTCGGTGTGTGTGTGGGTGTGGCACACACACGAGTCGTCGCGTGCGCATGTAGTGAGCGTGCGTAGATCCGCGGCACGTTGCATAGGAGGGGGAGGTAGGGCCGGCGAGTGGCCCGCGGTTTTGTAAGAACGTTTTATTTCAAGGTCACTCGAGCAGTTTTTAGAAAGTTACCTCACATCAACTCGAGTGTTAGGTAAAATTAATATAATTTGCATTTATTTTCGACAGCTGGACATTTCGGAGTGTTTGAACATAGAGAATCGTGATATGAAAGTAGACGATCGTTCTAATCAAGATAGAGATGGAATTGCATGTAGGTACGTTGCTGTTACTGGTTTTAATAAAAATAAATACCGGTTTCAAAGTACAACAAGTTATTGTTACCTAGTAGTTTTGCATATTGATTAGAATCTTACTTACAGTATGCAATAAAAGGAGAAGTCGTGTTAGATACTTATATTATGAAAAAGAATTACCTAGTGTTAAATTGCTAGATGTTTATTTAAGATTTACTAACTTCTGCGCCGTACTTGAGTTAACGTTTTGCACTGTAAGGCAATCATTTATTAATAAAAAAATTTACAAGCATTGAAGCAGAAGCGCAACATTTACTCAATAACGTATCATCTTTACATTTTCTCCAAATACCTTACGTGGGTGCAAAGAAAATGGCAGTGACTTACATAGAATAGTGCAATCAGACCATAAGTTGAACATTGAATTAGGAGGCTGAATCACAACGTGGAATAAATACATAGAAATAATGCCGTAAACAGCAGAGGGAACACCTGTCTGTTGTCTCAAACGAATTTAGCGTTATTGGCCTTCTCGCAAGCTTCGATAAAGAAAAGCAGATTTAAAGATAAGGTCAACAGAATTTATTGCAGTCTAGTCTTAAGTTTAACAAATTCAGTTGCTATATCTGATTTGAATCTATATGATTTATCGAAAGCCGCAAAAAGGGGCCAAGGCGTCAACTGTAACTTATTCCGCTCCAAAGGACGTGTACACTCCGTGCCTATTCGGTTTAATATTCGTGAAACCATCTCCACATTTCACATTTCATCACCGACGCGCTCGCTTCCATATACGTCGCGTTGATCTTCTCTCGCTGTTGTCGAAATGATGAAATTTAGTCGGATGCCATTTCGTGGGCTTGCGTAACTGTTCACGCTAAATTTTGCTGACAGAGAAAGTATACGAAAGGCTTTACGTAACGCGACCACGTAACTTGTAGCGACTCGGTTTTGATTTCCTTGCTTTTACGTCCATTACTGTTACGTGATATTTTCGGGCTATTTTTGACTCGCTGAGACAACATCTCTCTCGCTCTTCTACGTTCTGCAACGCGACCGATGGGCATGATTTTTGTCGGGTGATAAATTTTATTGTACACTTCGCGACTACAATTGGTTTAATTGCTTACAATGATTTCAACTTTACGAGAACACGTCGCCATTACGGCGGCATAAATACGTAAATAACCATCTCATCTACGACAAGCAAATAATGTAAGTGGTTGAGAAACTAGAATTTGATGGAAAACTCTTTGTTATGGTACGATGTTCAATATTAATGTGTAAATGAGGACGAGGAAAATACTTTTTTGCACCGCTACGTGACTTGTGAGACGTGGAAGGCACAACGCAATTTTACATTGGAAAATTTACTTCGAGTTAGGTTTATTTTTGTTTGTCTTCAATGGATGATAAATTGGAAATAAACAAAGTACACCTGAACAAAATTAAATCATGACGGTCGGATACTTTGTACAGTGCTTGGTGTGAATACACCATATTAAATAAGCGTTACTATAATAATAATAGGACGCAAAAATTGTTATCTAAGTAGAGATTAAGCAAAGTAAAGCAGTCGGGTTGCAGGCGGTCACAATACAATCTCTGTCCCAATTTCGGAGTTATCAGCGAAGTCAAATATTCAAATCAAACGTGTGTACGGGTGCTGTAGATAATAAGTTAAACTGATTTATGCTGAGTTCGGCTTCTTGTGAGAAGCTACCATAGTTGTCATGTTACCATTTAGTGCTTTAAAAATAGGCCATTGTTATCTGTGTCTTCAGCATTATGTTCTATCTTTCCTTCGTTAGTACGTAATGAGTTTTTCTTTCTTAGAAACAACATATTTTAAAATATCTTATTTGAATCTTCAACCTGCTCACAGATTCTAAGATTTACTTTACTAAGGCTTCTTAAACTAGTAATAGTTCAAACTCGGCTCAAGGCTTTGTCTTCAATGTAGAGATTTCAATATACACAGAATATATAAATATAATATACGTACATAACATTCCTTCGTCAATGGAACATAAAAATATTAAAACTGTTATAGTCGGATTCTGTTCTATGAACGTAGAGCTTAAATAAAATAATCAGATGCAAAAAGTTTATAAATAAAATCTTTGCAGATATACATAGAATACATCGAAACGTGTAATAAAAACCTTTAAGTTCAAACGTGCAAGTAAGAATGCATCAAAATAAAGTTAATATTTAATATAACTCTTTTTTTTAACATTTTTGTTTGTTAACATAATTCTTAGCAAATTTGTATTTTTTTTATTTAATGATAAAGCTCGCAAAGATTTCATATAATTTATGCAGCAAGTTAATTTCAATCTAGTCTTAGTTGGAGCTAGCGCCTTGCAAAGTGATTTATTGTTGTCCAGTTAGTAATGTCACTTAGCAAATTTCAACAGTATCTGAAATCAGCAAAGTATCTACTCCCATAGATCGACACGCGGTTGGTATGCGGAATTTAATAAACCTTATCTTAGCGGAACGTATTTGTTCAATAACTTACCGTAAAATCTTAGCCGGCAGTATTTTTTGTAATTTCAACAAAAAAGGAATTGTTACAAGGAAATAAGCAATTTCTATAAAAATTTGAAGAACAACGCGAAATTTGAGACCAAAAAATCTGCCATCAAGATTATTAATTACTCAATAAATTAATATAATGAATTAAATAATGGAAAAGCCAAGAAGCTGAATTTAGTAACAACGGTTGTTCTCATTTTCCTTAATTAAGTGTTACTCGAAGATTGCTTAAGTGAGAGAGATGTGCCGTAATTCTGAGATAGTTATCTTTTTCACAACGTTGGCAAACAGAGACAGATTTACTTTGAAATTGGTTTCATACACACAATTAGTTTCAAAACGTTTTTCTTTCGGGCGACGTAATGAGTTTAGAAAAGTAAAACGAAATACGGTTTCGTAACAGTTGATCATTTTTAAAAAAGAACCAAAGAATCTATTCTCGTTTTAATAAAGTTGTGAGATCATTTATCGACGATTTCAAAGAAAACGTGCATCTATATTTATTCATAAAGGTTTCCTAGAAAAACATAGCTTGCATTTAGATATTATTAAAAAATAACTTTGCAATATTACTTGGCACGTGCAACAAAGTACCAATTATGGTAGTAGATGAAAATGAATTAACATGTAGTAACACAAATAAAATTAATAGCGTGTATTGGCGTTACAAGCTGATACTTGGTAATGTAATAGCGGTGTAGATCACCGAGATCAATGGCGATATTTCAAAGGCAAGGTGTTATTAGCAAGACAGGAAGAGCGTCTGATGTATCACATAACTCATATATATGAGTACGCTTAAATCCATATCAATACCTATGTTATAAAATGTGTTTCATGAGCAACATCGAGAGACTATTAACATAATCGACGCTTAAATACTATTTACCGAAGAATGCTGACCGGCATGTTTGCTTTAAAAACATTTAATTAAATAAAACATGGGCATTCTAATGAATCTATAAATTACTAACGACTTATGGTAATAGTAATATATAGTGTCTATTAACGTAACTGCCGTGGCTCATAAAGGTAGTCGTGGAGAGGAAACCTCGCAAATTGTTCAAACATCTACCTATATAAGTTAAGTTATAGTTTTTATAACACTTTTTATACAAGGTGAGATAAATCAAGTGGTGCTCGCGGATGCAGCATATAAGGAAATCGAAAGAGAACAAAGTCTATGCAAATTTAAAGAAAAAATATTACTATGTAATGGTTAGAATGATGTAATAACTTAACTTTACGGAATCTCATGCCTGTTGCTGTTGTGATAAGTTTTTTAATTGTTGTGATTTTTTTTAATTACTGTGTGATTTTGTAGTGTTGACTTATATTATAATAACGTCAATTTTATTACCTTCAATTTAAATTACGCTTTAATTCTCAGGTAGGTAAGAATATAGACAGTAATATTACTGGTATAAATCTAATAAGGAATACTAAACAGTCGGATCTCAGATTACATTCGGCCCTACGGGGAACCTTAGTTTAAGCTCATAAACTTGGCGCGGATTTTCCTAGAACTCTGGGCTTTGGAGGTCAGGCAGTCCAGTCGGAGCAAAAAGTAATTTTCGTTTAAGTTCCACAGCAGGTATTTGGGTAACTTGCACACCCAGTTTCCTAGGTAAATGGTCATAAATGATGAAAAGTTCGTACTAATTGCCAAGTCCATTTGCTCCTGACCACCTTGCTCTACATTTTGTGTATCCTTTGCAGAAAACAATTTTTTAAACTTAAATCCGTTCCTTATAAGATTCAATCAAGGTAACGTGGTTTGCATTCTTTTGAAAGCGAATATGTAGTTCCTTTTGAACGTAAAATATCGGCGTATAGATAGATAGTTATCACGGCAAAGTGAGTCAGGAGTCTACTAATATTTACTGCGTCACGCCAAAGTGTAAAACAATTCTGGTCACGTGGAACTGCTACCAGTACCCAACTAGTCTACATATATAATATAAATCGCAAAACGCAACCACAAATACAACTTTTCTCAGAAATCATGACCTAAAATACTTAAATACGCGAAAAATTAACTTATCAGAAATCTTTAGACGACAAATGACATATTTATGCGGTTCTAAATTAAGCAAAGATGTTTTAGTATGCACGAGATTAGTAAAAGAAATACATTTACTAAAATACATATTAATAAAAAATATTGTTTTTTCAAAAATAATTTTTATTTAAACTGTAATATTAAAAAAAATCTAACACACTTGAGCCGAAATAAGCAAATAATAAGTGTTTAAGTTTAGATGACTGCCTACAGCAACGATTATTTTTACCCTAAACCTAGTAGAATAACAAGATTCGTTTCCGTTTATTATTAAGCTAATTACTAAGGTACATTTAATGAGGAAATAAATAGGCCCCAAATCGTATTAAGCGAAACAATAAGGATAAACAATACCTACTGCGCAGTGTTGCTAAATTCGTCGATGACCCTAGGCGATTCTTTCTCTAAATTGGTACCTACTATTGAATCATGTTTTGTTAAGTAAAACATGAATCACTAGAATATTAAAGTGACGAAAATTTTTCAAAGTAGAATGCTACTAACGAAAGAGATCACTGTTATCTGAAATGAATACACTTGGATTTTGATATGAAGAATAGTAGAATCTGGAAATTGTTTTCAGAAGTAGTTGTTTTGTAACGTAAAAATGACCATTTAAAAAAATATTAAAAGGGCTACTAGATGTACATAAAACTATGATCTTCGAGACAGAAAGGACTACAGTTATACAAGTAGGTATCTTACGCATGAAATCATCGTGTAAGAATGTACTTTCGTTGGTTGACTAGAAATTCTTGGCCTACATTAGGGCTTGTGATAAAGATACGCGGTTTGTACACGAGGCGTTATGAAATAATGGAGAAATTAGACAATCTCGTGTTTCAGACCTAATGAATGAAGGATTGGCGATAAGCGGTGTACACACAAGAGGTGTCTTGCGTAACTTTCATTACGATAGAGCGACCGCGGCTTATCAAATTTTTCAGTCATAATAGTAACTGACCTACCCGTACACTGACATTTCGCTAAAAATATACCGTGGAATCAAACGTGCGCTTTCGTTCACGATTCAGTTTTAGTACTAAGGTTGTGCGTGTGTGCGTACGTGCGCGTGCGTCGAATACGGAGTAGCTGCCTGCGGGAAATTGTTAGCTGTGTGCGCGCACACACGCGCGCGCGCCCTACTCCGGATGCGAGCGCAGATTTGTAAGCCTGTGAATGTGCTAGACCAAATTGATAGGACTGTGCGTTATCTACACCGCTCCACTGCAACTGTGTGCGGGGCTCACGTGTGTGCTATTGTTTAGGAGCCTTGAAGTCTTTAAGTTATTTTACAAGTTGTTAGCGATCGAATTGCCTATAAAATTGTGAACAATCACAATTTATGCGTAGATGGGAAATTTTATGATCACTGACAGTAATTAATTTATGGCGTTGTCAAGGTTTAAAGTTGACAGAGTTATTTATAATGTACGTGCATGAACAGAAACTTGAAATAAATATTTAAGTGAACATGTCAACGGAAAACAAGAATATACCCGTGCGTTACATAAGTTAAATATTTCTTTCGTAAAAATCCGCTTGAAATTTAATGAATGCGTCTGAAATAATTTGAAAGTTGTAGCCAGAAAATGACTGAATAAATGAGTGATCGATCGATATGAGCCACACTATATGAAGGGCCGATGAAAGTATTTGTAGGAGCAATAAATATCTGACACAAGGGTAACGTCGTAATAAAATCTATAGACAAAAACGTGACCTTTGAAACTGGTGAGGACATTAAAATGGCATTATGAAAACATAAATCTGACACCTTTTCAATTTTATTGACTCGTCGGCCTTAGGAAAGTCTGTATCAATTTTGGTACGAAAGCGGAAGACGTTAGATCACACGGATCTCGTATCGAGGTATTGAGATCGAAGGTGAACCGGTGGGATTTAGAGTTGTTGAGGATGCGTGAACCCTACTGTATTGGGGTAAATGCGTGTGCGTTTGAAAATCGTACTGAGTACGCGGCGAGCGTGTGTGAGCGTGCGCGCATACTAGCCGATAACAATAAACTATTTCCGAAGTGACCTAGTTCGAACGTCCTTCGGTAATTTGTGCCGCCAGGAACAAGAAAGGGCTGGGAGTAAATTTGACAGCGGCGATATTAAAATTTTATTGTCCGAGCACAATATCGCTTTGTACCGATGAGCTAACTGCCGGGTATTGTTCGGCTTGTATAGTTTTTTATGAAACTTGTAAAATAGCGAGGCCTTTATGACCTTGGTCGGTTCAGGATGCTGCAGAACTCAGGTAGGGTAAGCCTCAATAAAACGAAAAAATCCTGTCCGTTCATAATATTAGAACTTATTAGGATAAAGAGCGGCGTTTGGAAGCAATCGAAAACCAGTACAAATTAACCTTGTTTCGGATTAACGCGAGGAATTTATTATTATTACTGAATAAAGATTTATGTTCGAGTTTATTATATGAATATCGTATCAGCTCGATTTCGACATTCTAGTTAATATATCATTCTTAACTCGTGATATCATTGAAGACTAGTCGAAAATTAAAATCCGACGAAATCCTATTTTGATGATTATTGATATATTAGTATTTATGCTGCTGCAAGTGTACGTGTAGTTGAAACGTATGTGAATATTTTTATTAAGTGATGGATTTAGTAAACAGGCCGGCATTTAGTCTGATTTTACTGGATTACTGCCATCCATGGAGGTGTTATCATGTGCATCACTCGTGATCGTGTCGATGTCAATACTTTAAAATTATTACATCATTATTTCCGATTTGTCACACAATGAGGAATCAATTTTTATCCGTGCTGACTGTTTTACTATTTATTCCATGTTTCTGTACTATTCACCAAGACAGTATGTGTCTCTGAACTAACGTCGCAGGGATATAGAAATCACATTCATCGTTACACTTTAGTTAGATTTACATTAGAATAATTTTCATTGGATATTATAATTATTAAAAAATAAAACACTTTTAAACACATAGCTCCACATTAAGTTTTCATGTCACAAGTGTCGCACATAAACACAAATATGACTACACAAAATATACCAGAACCAGAAAGTTACCAGTATTACAATTCATTTAAGTTTCTGCCTCGCAAGGAATCGAATCCCGTACCATCCACGAGTCAGTCCGCTGTGATCATCGCAGCGTCAGTCACCACGAAGGTCAACAAGTAAAAAACATACCTACATACTTAAAATTTCGTATGTCATTAGAACCTCCGAGTATGCCTGGCTGATAGTTGCTGTCTAATTGAATTGAAACTTGTTAAGTGTGTTAATAGACGGTGACCATCACAATCAGCGGCGAACAGACGAGAGACATTAAAAGGTGATTTAGAAACGATCACTGCAGATGTCACGGCTCCGCTTAGCAAATAGACACCAGATGAAGTGACATTGGTGAAGAGAGTGGCCGAAATATTGAAGGCAAATTAGAACTCTAATTTAAATACTATGCTAATTTAAAACCTCCAAATATTTTCTTTGACATTTACTTTGACTTGAAGATCTATAAAATATTACTCTTAAAAGTGATGACATAATCAAATTCTATATAGTTATTACTCATTCTAACCCTAACAATAACATTGTTTTAAATACATTAATCATTTATAAAGAAGAATATATACATTAAATAAATAAAGCACGTTAACATTAAATGAAGTGTTACAAATACAGATAGTTTCACAATAACACGATGTCCATAGACGGATACATTGGATCCTCTGATAACATTTTTAATTCAGTTCAATGTCAAACTGGCTAGTATGAGAATTTCTTCATCTGATATTAACCAGTAGGCATGTATAAGTTCCGCGTTTTCAATATCGGTGTCTTGTTTTATTTTTGGTTGTTATTCATTCGTAAAGATAAATACTTTAAAATAATTTAACGCGGTTAAGTAAATTTCATTAACCAATTTAATGTATATTGGAAGTCATTTGAATCAGAACGAGTGAGAAGTAAATATATTCATGTGATCTATTTAATTTTTATACTAAGCGAAATAGGAATGCGTCAGCGCTATGTAAATAGTCATTCGTTTTACGACGTATTCGTTTAGAGTCGGCAAGTTTGAAGTAAGTTGCGCGGTAAACATTTATTTGAGATTTTCGGGTGCAATAAAGTGCTGACAATGAGTCTAATAGACTAAAACAACAGGTAGACAAAAGAATTGAACTCTTTTCAGCGAGGTGGATGGTTAAAATGATCTCAATGGCGCAATTGTCATCATCCAGTAAAAATGTAATTCGAGTTTATCGGCGGTTGTATTCGTCAACTAATTTCGTATTTCTGAGAATATGTTTACGCCGACTCTGCAAGGAGCAAATGCCGATTGCGACATGGCACTGAGCATTCGAGTCTTGCATTTAGAATTTTAGAAATGTTTGTGTTTCAACGCTGTAAACCTAGTTTCATTGAGCACTGTGTGCAAAGTGCTTGCTTCTTTAGCACTACTCCTTATGTATGTACATTGTACATATGCGTCCCTTTTCTTTGCAAATTCAAATATGCTGCTATTTAAAATAATATTTAAGTAGCCCGTAGCCTAATTTCTTGTTTTATTCTTTTAAATATTACGCTAGAGGCACACCCGCCGAATGAGCATAATAAATCCAATTCAATGCATTTTTGATTTTCCTGTCCTTTACCTTCATTTATTTTACTTAGTTGAAAATAAGGGCTGATTTGAAATTGGTTTCCCGATAATAGGATATTTTATTAGTTATCTAAACATTTCGGTCATATGTCTTGTACGTGCTTGAATTTTCTTTATGCACTGCTAATACAACATAACTTACTTCCTTCATTGATTAAACTAATAAGACTACGTATAAATTAGAAAGCGCATTGCAGCTATCGTAACTGACGATAAACTTGATATTGAATTGTATCCGTCATCCGACACTGCGTTACTCGTTAGACCGCTTTTAATATGTAATTATGCTAATTGAAAACAGGTCTGCAATTTCTCTTTCTTCATTGACGACATTGTTTATTCATTAAACTACTTATACCACTAGATTGTCTTAGAAGGTCAACTTTATAAGGACAACAAGTTGGAAGAGGTTGACGAAATTCCTTCTAAAAATAATTGCGCAGCACATCGTCTCAATCTCAGCGCTTTTCTAAACCAAAAATTTGTAGAAATTTTCGAACGTTTTAAATTCATGGGTTTACGAAAGTATAGTTAAATACATTTTAGGAGAAAAACTATGAAAAGTTGAAATTAAAATTGCATTAATTAAATTAAAAAACGTCATTACATATTGATAGAAAGCGATTAAGGTATTCGATTATGAATATAGTATAGAAAATGTTTTACCCAAACATCTTTGTGTCTTTGGTTTTCCTTTGTGTTTCTAAATCAAATATAAGACAAATTTTCACATTTCAAATATTCGTGATGTAATAATTTAAATATTCGGTAGTTACGCCATAATAATTAAAGGAAACAGGCAGCTAGAACATAAATATTTTTTAATTGCTTATGACATTACGTTTTAATCGCTATGCTAACAAGCTGAGATAGTCATGTTTCATAGTATTACAATAGAATTTCTAGGAAACTAACTAACAATCGATTTATAGAGGGAGACAGTCTTCAGATGACATGTTAATTTCTGAGGTATCAGGTAGTAGGTATAGTAATAAATAAAACATATAAAGAATTATTTTTGTCACTATTTGGAACGAATTTTTTACCCGCTTCTGTTAGTAATAGATTTAAAAATTTTAATGTCATAAAACACTTGAAATTTGTAGTACCAATATTGAGAATTTTTTAACTAGGGAAAGCGGCAAAAGGGCACACAGTTGTTTGTGCACCTCCTGTTTTAAATAATCATGGTGGCAAACAGGCACGTGTTATAAAGTCTATAAAAAGAGAACTTATAAAGTATATAGTTAAAAACTAAATTAGGACGCCTCATTTAAAACTTACTTGAGACTAGACCAGCATCTACAAGACCTATAATTAATTTATATAGGCAATGTAAAATAATTATCGCAATCATCGTCTATCGCTAAAAAATGTCTTACGCTAAAAGCTAGCGAATGTGTCAAGTCTAAGCATTTGCGCTTAGCTAGCAGTGTTAGTCCACTTAATACCATCTCCATCTAGCAGTGAAAAATATATGTTTTTGAAGACGTTTGTGACGTATGGATATAGTCGTATTTGAAACGCACACAAACAATACGAAATTTGACAATTTAAACTAGGCAGAGACTTTCAAATTTCGATCTTTTTGATCTTCGATAGGCAAAAATTTGTACCGATTGAATGTTAGTAACCGGTGTATATGTGTAAGCTGTGTGCCTACTCGAACGGTTGCTAAATATCCTTATTTGACACAATAGTTTTGCGGTTAATTACACAAATGTGTCACGTATAGATTAAATGCGTAAACAGTCCCTTAATAAGTCAATTAGTTTATTTAATTCGAACAGTGAGACTATGTGGATCTTGGACACGTGTAATCGATAAAGTTTTAGTTCAGTCGGTCACAGTGTAAATGGACGTTGTACATTTATATTGACATACTGCGCTATGGTAATAGAACAATAGTCAATTCTACACTTTTACGGAAAAACTGCGGCTTTATTTGCTTAAATTTCTCTTCTAAGACTTGCCACTACAGTCGTAATGAAAGAAAGTTTTTAGTTATTCTACTTAGTGTGTATTTTGAGATTTATAGCATAAGAACAAAATATACAGCGTATAAAGGAGAGAAAAGTGACGAAAGAAAACACAATACAGTGCATTTTATCACTAAAATACAGAGTAGTAAAAATTTTGTTGATACTTTGCAATATTATTTCATGTTGTATTGTAAGTTACAACGGATAAATAATATGTACTTATTATGTTAATACATGTACGAAAAACATAAGTATAAATAAAAATAAATCATAGTCTCTATTATTCACCAATCTAGTAATTCATGTATATTTATTTTGTTCTGTATATCTGGACCTTCTAATTGGAAAACAGTGAACAATTATTAGACGTTATTTTGTGATAGTACTTGTTAACTTATTAGAAAACGATGTTTTGTCAATGCCGCACGGTCTCTTTAAAGTTTTATTAGATCTATGTTGTTGCTTTTGTTATAAATTATTTTATTACGGTAGCAATAATACTGGGAGTTTGTTGGGTACATCATTATTTTGTAAAACAATTAGCTATGTTAAATAAACTGTTGTAAAGAAGTTGCGTACGGTGGAAATTTAAGAATTGCCTAAATCTATAGGTTTTAAGATTTATAGACGATAAAAAAGATTTTTCCTACAGTGTTGTTAAAACAGACATTTTGTATGAAGTATGTAGATACTACTAGGTGGTAAGAATACTAATTTTAGACGTTGTTAAAAAATCAAAATTACTTATCAGAAATGTAACAACGCGCCTTATCATAAATTATTTCGTAATCAGACATTATTGAAGGCTATTTGATATTATTTGGTTTAAATTGGAATCCATTCCGTTTGATAAATTGACATAATTTCATAATATCTTGAGAATCTAAAATCAAGGTTTCGCTTTTAATTTAAAATAACCATACGATTTGAAATTTGGGAGTAATATGTTTAAAAGTATATCAATAAATAAAATTTATGTTAAGAAAAAGGTCAAGTGAATAATTATCATATATATGACGACGGATCAATTTATAAAATTTTTGACGTGACGAGACGATTTTTGCATTAATTATTAATGGATGTCATTAATTTTTACAATAATTAATTAGGAATTTAAACAATTTGTATAATAGGCATATATTTGTATAACTTACTTTATCAAAACAACTTCGTTATTGTGTGATGTAAATATATTACGCTGTAGATATTTTAGGCTTAAGGTTTTACAAATTAAATCAAGAAAAAATGATTGTCACTAAGTAAAAATAATTTACGCATACTGTATTATTATACAATATAAAAAAAATCTAAAAATAATAATATCATTATAAAATATGATGAAACACGTATAACGAAATAATTAAATAACTTTATATTTAATTAAATTTCCGTGATATTATGATCTTCTGGATAAGGGCTATCGTGAATAAATACATACATATTTATAGTTAATAACAAGTTGTTTAAAAGAATGTAACGCATATTTTTTTAATAAATAAAAAGAAATATGGAATATAATAATTTAATAAATACCTATAAAACGTACGTTTACAAATAAATAAAATTTAAATGCCCGTTTTTAATATTCTTACGATGCCAGTACACGAACAATCGCTTTTTGGTCTATCTGTTTGTTTTTGTAGATTTTCTTGGTTTGTTTTGAGACTTTTATCCTCAAAATCATACTAAAAGAAAAATTATATGCCTACATAACAATACAAAATGAGAGGTGCTTGCGAGTCGCAAAAACTCATAATAATATGAGGAATACGGACAAATTAACCTTTTTATATAAAATATCAATAAAACATGAACTTGCCAAAATATTTATCCTATCACAGCTTATAATAATTTGTAGATATTCAACATATTTCAATCTTCTTCAATGACATGAACGTTGAACGATGAAACGACTTTTCAATAATTCCTAGTTGTGCTTAAACTTCAAGTAACGCTGCTAAAATAAATGCACTGAATAAAAAACCCTTGCATTGACGTTATATGTCACAAATGTAGTTGACATTAAACCGAAAATGCATAAAAATCTAATTTTATGTCAGAAAAAGAGGATTCTACTAAGATTAATAAAATTTGGTCTAGTTAGATCAAATCATGTTAGATTTACTACGGTGGATGATATTAGCAAATCCACAATCATAAAGAAAATAATATCTCATCCTGCTTCAAAAGACATGTTATATAGAAACAATTAATAAAATAAACGCAAATTACTCAAACTAGAATTTTTAATATGTCCTGAGACTTTTTACATAATTTTCTATCGTATCTAAGTTCTTATAACGATGAATTAATAATTTACGTTGACGAGATGAAGACGAAGCGATGATATGACATTGGCCTATAATTTCTAGCCCTTAATCACCAGCCAACTGTGACTGTTTGAAATATTCACTACTCACCGTCCGTTCCGAAAGATAGATCTGCGCTATGTGCATTACACAATCAATTAGTATATAGAGAATAAGAAGTGTGGTTGTGAACATGAAAAATTAAATATTATTGACAGTGAACTGTTCAAAATAGACGCAAGGTAGCAAGACTGATGATATCGAAGTCATAAATAAAGTTAAATTAGTGTTGTTATACGCTTCTTTCTTTTTTATTTCTAACAACATTAGTCTTACGCTGCTGTAATTATGGTTTGAAGGGTGCGTTAAGGAACACATACTCCTCTGAGGCTAATCTTTGGCCGATATCAGTTAGGACGCTAATCTTATATAGAGTCGTTTACAGGCGTCCATGGGCGTCAGTAGCCACTTACCATCAGGCCTGCATGCTCCTTTGCTACATCTAAATTATATAAAATCGTTCAGATATAAACATACTTTCTACATTAATATAGAACTGACGATTCGAGTGCTGGAGCACATCTCGATCAATAAATGACTACTGTTTTAGATACACCTGTAAGAGGCATAGATTTGACCCATTTATTCTTTAGGTATATTAATAGAAATCGAAATGACATCTTCATAATATTATATTGTTACTTAAATGTATACAGTATTTATTTGTTACCTGGATTTTTAAAATTTAACATATTTTCGTACATTATTACATAATGTTTACTCACCTGTAGATGTAACCTAGAAAACTACTATCATAATAATACTAGGTAGTATTTTAATAGTAAAATATAATTATCTACTTTTATTGTATATATAAGTAAATCCACTCTAATGACTGCCATAATTGTGTTGCTACCCCTGAGGACTAAGTTGGAACGCCTCAGATTAGTATATCTCTCTCACAATACCCTTCAAACCAGAATGCAGCGCTTAACACTGTTGTTATAAGGCAGAAACATGAGTGACGGTGGAGCTAAGGTTGTACCACCTTAAAATTATCAATAATTTTATTAACAATACTGTTTCCTCAGCAACCGCTTATCGACGCTATCAAAATATGGAATTTATCGAAAAGGAGTGTTCTTTCACAAGTACAATGTAATCTTTGCAAGAAAGTCACTTACAGATTTTATAATATTTATATCTTTTGTAACGGCTAAAATAAAATATTCGTTTAAAATAAGAACTTCCGGGAGCAAAGGACAAAAATGTTACATACAAATTGATTTTATTATAGTCATAGGAGTTGCGATTAGAGTCCACAATCGTGTATAAAGTACTATTTTTTGTGTAAAAAGTACTTTTTATGTACCAGATTAAAGTCTACTTAATCGTAAGTGGTCACTAGCGCCCGTAGACATCTGTAACGAACGCTTTATAGAACGGGAGTTCTCCTAAGGAACATTTTTTCATCCAATCATTGTAAACAACTGAATTATTTACAAAATATTTTAATATCAAAATTTTAAACCTTTGTGTTTGAACTTTGGCGAAATATGTAAGTACTAACGTTTCAATTTAAGATTATGAACTAAATTTCTTAAAGTAGGATTCTGTAAAGATGCAATTCTTTAAATATATTAATCGTTCTTTAACTATGAGAAAATAACATGATTTGTAAACTACATCTATATAAAAAGTCAAAAATAAAACTCATGCCTAACTTTCGACTACTTCCTCTTACTTTGTTAATAAAGGTTGTCACTAATGTTAACAATAAGTGATAATATGGAATTAGTATGTCCTGGTTTTTAACTTCTATATAATATTGAAGTATTAAAGTATATTACAGTAGTAGCAGTGATAAAAGACGATATAAATTGGATTTTAGGCTTATTTAGTATATTCATTCTGAAGATTACAATCACGCCTATTTAACATTATCTAAACAATTATTTTACTCCGATTATACCGTATTTGTCATCTTATCTATAGATATAAAAGCATACACATATAGTATTATTGTTGTTTTCAAGGCAATGATGCGTAACACGTGTCTTAAATATGTTTTATTTTTTTGGTATATGAGAAATTAAAATACCTATTTTTTATCTTTAATTTCTTGGTAGCTTTTCCATTTTACAGTATTAAATGTAATTAATAAGTCATTAAAGTTAGAAAATACTTTTTCGTTTAGAAACTGCTTTCAAATCAAGGAAATATAAAGATTTGTAATATGTATCGCATCCGCATTTAAAATTTACATACAAAACTACAAAATTCAAAAAATAATAATTAAAAAAGTAGGTAAATCGTTGCTTATTGAATCTACTTTTTCGGTATAAATTATACTTAAAGAGGTCATATACACCTAGTTAAAATTAATTATAACAAAATATATAATGAAAACAAATTTAAACACGAATTCATTGTTTTATATACATGAACGTATAAAACAATAAACATAGAACAGATTTTTAAAACAATCCAAACGGTAATTACTGTTTATTTATAGAATATTGGATGAACCGAATTAGTGTCGTAACACAGATCCGAAATCAATTGAATTATGCAACAGGCAAGTGTATTTTGCTTACGAGTGTACTTAATGCGGTAGGTATTTAATATTCAATGTCTCTTTGGTTAAAGTAATTTAAAACAAGTTGAGTTTTTCTCCGCTGAATCCATTTAGTAAATGGATTCAGTGTTTCGGTATTTATTTTACTTGCTCACTATTTATATTTTGTTATTAATATTACCCATTTATATATTGAAAGTGAATGACTAATTTATACGTAGTAGATTTAGTACATAAATTAATTTTTTTTGCAAGTTTAAATAGTTAAATAGCTGATAAAATAATAAATAATATAGGAGTTTACGTATTTATATCGCGAATAAAGTAAATGAATCGAAATGTAGGTCAATCGTACAAATTCATTATGTTGATATCATTTATTATTATCAGTAGTAATTCAGTCGTTCACTAGTTTATTTTGCGTGTCGAATGCGCGCGAAACTGTGCGTGGAAAAGCGGCGCGGGCGCATTTCATACGCTGAGCTCAGTCGATTTCGCAAACCACCATCTAATGTGAACCTATTAACCTCTCCACCGAGCGGCTCAGAGTCGAAGGCGAGAGGCGGATGAAGCGACGAATAGTGCGTTCATTAGACACAAGGTTGTGCCGACCGTCCGGCCGACACTACACCCACCGCGACAAACAAAAATCAAAAGTAAACAAAACTATACCTCACCTTGCCAACTGTAGTGCACTTCTACTCGCAATCTCATTGTATAAATTCAAAAGGAGGTTGTCAAACATATTAGCACTGCATCACACCCATTTCTCTCACAAAATTTTCGATACGAAAACAATAACAATCCGAAGCACCAGCGATCACAGGATTATCACAACGTCCGATCCTAGGCACGTCCGTGCGCGAGCGACGTCAAATCAAACTGGCCCGGTCAAAATGACGAAAGTGAAAACATCGCACGCACAGAAAAAAAGGTTGGCGGCGCGGTACAGTCCTTGCAGGCCACCTCTCGCGCGGGCTCCAGTGACACAGTAACTGCGCGGCGCGCGCATCGCCCGACGCCTATATAACCAAACGTTCGGAGGCTCGAACCTCAAACGCCGACGGACGGCACAAAAAGAAGATGGGCTCGCAACGGTAGCTAGGAAAGAATGAGCACAAAGAATAGCGACACGTGGGCGCGTGTGCGTGCACGTGCAAGTGTCGGTGTGCGCAGAGATAGGCGGCCGCAGGAAACTCCGTTCTCTTCCACTAGGAAAGACCTTGGAGTTGCAATGTGTACCGCCGTCGCCTACGCCGCTGTTACCTACTTGACGGTACTTATTAAACGATGATTCCATTTATATTCCCACTAGTTGTAGTTGGTATTCGCGGCGCGTAAGAAAATCCCGGTGGATATTGTAGCGAAATGGCAGCACTTAAGATCGAATGTGGGCTTTGATCTCTTTTATTGATAGAACATATATTTAGAGAACGTAAAAAAACACAATCTAATAGTGATTCAGATTTAAATGTATAAAAAGAACGTTACAAATAAACAAATATTTATCTGAAATGATTTTTTTAAAACTTGCGTTTATATGGCAGCCGTATAGTAATGAGCCTGAGTTATATCGTTATAAGTAGGTCTATTGAATCTTGCACTTCGTGTGTTGTGGTAGAAAGTTTGTTTCCATTAATTTACTCAACTTCAATCAAATCTTAGAAATTCAATTGAAATTTGTATTAGAATATTTTGCGATCTTTACAATACACAGTAAACACTTATATCAAAATTATTTCAAGAAATGTATTTTTAGTTCATAATCAAAATAATTTTAGCATACATGATCCTACTAACTGATACCATCGATAACAATGGACGATATCAAAATCTTTTACCGATACAAATTTAAACTAGCCAGATAAACAAGCAAGCTTACAAGTATGTAACAAATATTGGCCTAGTGGAGTAGTTAATGGATTAAACAGATATCTGTATTGTTTTTCCAGCGCCAACTGGACAAGCTATAAGTGCTGTCGATGGCAGCGATGATGCAATGAAAGTTGATAATGATGGTACAACTTTGACACGTTCAGGGCGTGGGAGGTCGCCGAATTGCGCAAAGAAAAGAAGTTTCCGATAATAGTTATTGGGACATTCCATACCCTATATTTGCTTCCGCTCATTTCCAAATAGTAAATAATGTGAATCATTCACGTCAATATATATGCGAGGCGAACGGAAATGTTTTGTATTTAAATACGTTTTAATTGATGACGATATAATTAAGATATTTAAAGGTCTGCTCTAAGTGATTTCATTACAGAGATCCTATTCGCTAAAGATTTTTTAAAAATACATTATCATACCATATAATAATGTAAGCAAAGAAAGAGAAGAAGAAAGCACCTACTAGCTTATAGGTTTCGTCTTGATCTTCAATAATAAGTTGGCTTCAAGCAGTACCAATATTTTATTTGGAAATACAAATGACCGTGGATCACAATGATCACTTAACCTTAGGTGTATTGCACGTCCGTTTGTTAATTGAGTAATTAAATAGAAAAATATCAATAACACATATTTATACAAAATCTGCAGGATTGATCTTCAATAACAGCGATTCCAATTTCATGTGTGTTCTTATTTAGGTCTATTTCTTTAGCTTCTACGATTTATTGAGTAAATAGATATTTCACAAGAGGTGACTTAAGATTCTATTGTTTTCTTTAAATTCACGAAGCAGTGTAAATTCGATGACTAATTTATTTGAAAGTAGGACGTAGCCTATTAAATAATGTCTCTTACAAATAATTCACGCTCCCGGAATTATTTCGCTCATTGTAAATATTAATAAAACGGAAGTGCCCGTTAACGTGAAATTGTAATCAAGATGAATCATTTTCTTTTAATGGACCAGTACCTAGAAACGGTAAGAATATGACAATGTAAAGAACTATTCTATGCAATGTGGTACATAGTAAATATATAACATACTTAGCAAATGTCCTACTCGTTTTAATCGCGGCAGTATTTTTTATTTCCAGGGCCGATATTCCTATGGCGGTTTTATACATAACGTGCAGGAATTCAATATGGATAATATAAATAATCATATAGCACTGGCCTTATTTACTTTTGGAGCAAGTGTGGAATGTTGTCATGATGTTTACAATTTGGTCTTAATTTACTCAGTAGTTACGTGTTAACGGGATTTGAAATAATTAATAAAATGAGTACTGATTGTTTTGATAAATATTTTTTGTTGGATCTCAATGACTATTTTAACATCATCGGCTTTTTTATTATATGATACGAGCTTAATTACATTTACTTGTCGAACTGGTAGTGTAGCTTTTAATAACATGTTTTCTTATTAATAATTTAATAAAACTTTCACTTAAATGAAATACGATTTTATTATCGTGATAAAACCACGTATTTTTTTAGTTTTATCATAGGTTCTGGTCGAAATAATGATTGCATACAATAGGTAAGAAATAGTCTTTAAGTGCCAACTTTTTCAATATTGTCAATGCCTAACAAAGTCCTGTAGCGTTTGAAATAGCATTAACCTAGGGACTAGTTATCCACGCAATTATGAAATTGTAAACCAATTCCTGTATACACTTTTTTTTAAGTTACTTTAAGTCTTACAATTTTTGTTTGTATCCTGTTTAAATTTAATTTATTCTTAAATTACTTTTCTTACTCTATTTTCATCATGAGATCAATATTTTTAAAATCTATTATCATTTGTTATTTTTTAAAAAAAATAAGTATTTATCCAAGAATCTAATCCAAAGTAAAAGTGTCGTAATTTTCAATTCACAAAAATATCTCATTTGCAAAGCAGCAAACTCGATACACAGTACACGTCTACTCATTTACATTACGATATTATGCATAACCTGTTAATAAGAAATGTCTTGTAAACATTGACGGAGTCGTGGGGGCAAACTAGTCGTATTATAAAACGTATACGACCCGAACAACTCGTTCCGTTTTGATAACGTAACACCATTTCACTTTCATTTCCTCACTCATTGTCTACTGCGATTGGATAACTGCAAATATCTTTAGGCTCACTTACATAAATGTGCCAAGATCTGCCTCTGAGAATCGCTTTAATTGCGCCTTGTTTTCTCATTCTTAATTTTATGTGAAGTTTGTTATTGAAACTTTTGGGACCAAGTGAGAGGCTCCCACGCTGATGATTCGTATTGTTCTTATAAAAACGGATCGTATACTCATAGAAGGCAATTTTGTAGGAGTTAAATGGTTACCGATTAATAATTTACTGACTTTTGGAGGTTTATTACACATGCGCTAATCTTTCTGAGAATTCAGTTAGTAATTCGTGTTTATTATCATAATTTCCAAATGTTCAAAATTATCCCCGTACAGACGATGTGTACAAAGACAATTTAATAATGTGTATATGTAATTTAAATTTAGTATTTAAGAAAATTTGATAAACAAAACACCGAATTAAACAACTTGATGATTTATCTACATTATCTCTACTGGATTTTCCTAAAGTATGTAAATATTATGAAATAGTTTGAACATTCATTTTCGATCGACTCATATTTTATACAGTTTTATTTGTTCTATTCGTTTTATACGTCTAAACAAATTCAAAAGACCATGCAAACGGAGTCATGGGCGCTTTTAATAATAAATATAATAATATTTTCCTTTGAGTAATTTGGTCCGGATCACGATGCAGTATGACTATAAAGAGTGGTCTATGAGTAATTAATAGCGAGCTGTCATAGCTCAACGCTCTATTTATTGCATTAGCAGGCCTTTCATTCGGCGTTGGACAATAGTTTATTGAGTTTTGTTACACGTTTGTACTGTACTCGATAACTTTTCGTAAGTGGCTAAGTAAACTCTTTCATCATGGACAGATTAGCTGAGCTACCGTTCTTTTGGCTGTTCTGAAATAGAATGGGAGCGAAGATTCTCTTTTGGACAAGGACAAAAGTTAATGTTTTTGATACATTTATCCTCGTCTACGGATAATTTCTATATACGAAATATATATGGAAATTATTCATAGATGATACAGATACATCATTTACGGATAATTTTCATATAAGACGGCTTTGTGTACTTTTATCGAAACAGCTACTACTAGCTTAGTAATTTCTTACAGAAAACATTAATTTCAGTATTACACATATTTATTTACCCAAACCATTCAAGATTTAGACAAAACTTAATTGCGTTCGTCACTTTATTCTTGGAAAATTGGATATCTTTTCCGGAATTTGAAATTAAACGAATGAACACTTTTATCAAGGACAAATAGTGACTAAACAACACGGTTCGCTTAGCGAGAAAATAGTTCATCATCTCTTGTTGATAGTGGAACAAGTTAGTGCTACTTCGATATTGAACATGCTGCTGTCAGATAGACACGATTACGTATGAACGGTGAAAGTTAAAAGTCATTGAGTAGGCATTCGAGAATTATACGAAGAATATAACGCTTCTTTGCTTCAATAACGTGTTATCTTAAAAACACAATTTTATAGTAAAGCATAGTTTAAATTTAAAAAATATATATTTTACTTAATTGTGTATCTTATGATTTAAGTTAGCTAAGGTCTTATGTTACGATTTGAGGTAGCTAAAGTTTGTGCGTAATTTACAATAAAGGTAAAAAAATATACACATAATTATGTAAAATATATTTCTTTTTGATTTAAAAAATGCTCTACTGTAAAATTGAATTTTTTGAGATAACATGTTATTAAAGCAAAGAAGCGATAAGTAAGTACATAGAAATTTCATCCAATTTCGTGACACAGATATTATTTAGTGGTTAGGATTCATGGTCTTAATTTATGTGTAATCCTCTCTACCCTCGGAGTACCTACTTAAACGCTTACGCCCTAAACGGAAATTCACTGTTTAGAAACTGGTTGGGACTCAAACCTGGAACCCTAGGTGCATGTTGGTTGCACTACACCGTACGAACTTCACCAATAATTTTACCGAAGGTGATAGAACTGTTCAATTGAAATCCTTGCACTTTTGAAAGTTATCCTTTATACTTTTTAGCACAAAATTCAAAACATTCCTTACCTCAAACGTGTACACTACCGAAAGCTACTTAGAATCTCTTAGCACAATCAGCTTATTTGCACAGGCCACCGGCTGATAATGATTCATGCTATGATTTCACCGAAATATGAAGAAATTGATACGGCTCATTTGAATCAAGACAAATTTGCATGTACTAATCCTACTGACTAACTGTATGATCTATGTACTAACATAGTATACGTAATATAGTAAGATGGATTAGATTTTGTATATATATTAGGATCTGGAAATGTAATCTAGAATGGAAATTAAAAAAAAAACTTTGAAAATCTGTGATAACACTGCATTATTGAATGAATACCGTGAATACATGCAATGCCTATTATCTAATGTAATATGGCTGCAGTACATAGTCGTAACCGTCTCCAAATAGTATAGGTATCCGCCTTAAAGTCACTCATGGGTACGTGTTGTGAATGGGAACTAAGTTGGAACGCAAAGTATCTTAGTGTCCGTTAGTCTTAGAAGTCCACGTGTAGACTTATATCTCCTATACAGGACATTGTTCATGCAGCAGACACAATAGATAGATAATTTTGTAGGAAAATGCCTTTGCAATAAATTTAGATAATGCAGAATTTGATGCTTTAATTAGTTTTTATAAGAACCATGAACGATTAATTAGGCAGTGATAGCCTAGTGGTTGAACCCCAGGCACGCACTTCTGATTTTTCGAAGTTATGTGCGTATTATAAATTAATTATCACTTTCGATAACGGTGAAGGAAAACATCGTGAGGAAACCTGCACACTTGAGAGTTCTTTGAAAAAAAAAGAAAAGTTCTCAAAAAGTGTGCGAAGTCTACCAATTCGCACTTAGCCAGCGCGGTGGACTATGGCAAGAATAAATAGATACACTAACTTGGCTTAGCAATTCTGATAGAAGAACCGAGCTCAGGAGTAACATGGCAATAGAGCAGTGATGTATACCTAACAGAAAGCATGTGCGTTGTGTTGCGAGTCTATATACCTGCTTCCTCTACGGTTGTCTATTACTTACAGGCGTACAGCAGCGCGAACACTCATCAGATACCGGCGCACTTCCTCCGGCGTGTTGCCAGCCTTTATTTTTATTTCGATTGTGGGATTACGTTTTATAATTACCAAGTACTTTAATAATAATGCTTCATTATTTGTAAACAATTTGTTTGGACATTATGGACAAATGGCTAGAAAGTCAAATTGCAGAATTATCAGGCTAAAAATAAGAGCGAACGTCTTTTATGTTGGTACAGTGAATGGGTAAAGCATGTTTCATATAAATAGCTATTTATTATATGTACTCTATAAATTTCTACAAATGTATTTTAATAATCCTAAATAAAACGAGGACAAAGTTAGCGACGTAGCTGTCAAATTATAAATTAAATTAATCAGTACATACAAAAAAGTACTAGAATTATAACATACTAAAACAAAAACCATAAAACTATATGCGTTGTCTGCCGCATTTTCTTAATTAAACCACCGGCGATTGATATCTGCAAGATTTATCAATCGAGAGTACAACTCCTTCTAGAATCACATCGATCAAGTACCTATACTTTACATTTTACAAAATTGAACATTAATAATACCGCTCATATCATTGTACACAACATTAGGTATATTGCAGATAATAAATATGCTTTTATCCCACCAAAATTCCATCCTTAATTTATGAATCACTTTTACGATAATATATTATTCAATTGTATTTGTAATTAATAACCACGTTTGTTATGAATTAACCTTAGCTAAAGAAAAGATAACAACAAACTCGCAATTATTTACACAAAATTTATTTACTTATGCCACTCGATACAAGATGGCGTTGTTGGCAATAACTCGTACTGTTAATTTAATACCGTATATGATATTTGCATTTATTCAAATAATATATATGTAAATTTTATAAAAAATAAATAAAAATAATATAAGATAATAAAAAAATATGGTAATAATGTAAACAAGGAAATTATATAGTTATTTATTTTACAAATATGATAGATTAGTATCTAATTAAATACATAGAAAGAAAAATTGAATGAAAATATTTAAGAACTCTCACTTTAAAATAACAAGACATGAAATATAAATGTAATAAGTGAAATAAGTGAACTCCTCGTTTGTTACTTTTTATTTAACTATTCCGTGGACGTGCTGCAATAATATAACAAAACGATACTGCACTCACATACATTTGATTACGTAGGTACTTCGGTAAGTTAAAAAAATACGGACTGGAATTTAGAAAAAAATATTACTTGTATTTAGGCGGTTTTTAAATATACGTAAATGAGTGTACTAAGCAAGTTAGGCGCTAAACTAGGTTTACTCTTGCTTTACATTTTTTTACCATCCGTAGAAAGAGTCAAATATGATATACAAATATTATTTATAAAATTTCGTCACTTAATTAAGAAATTGTACTACCACTAATACGAAGCGAGACTGAAAATAATAGAGCAGAAGGAGGTCCTCCTTTTATAGGTAGAAAAATCGCTAATCACTCATTCTCCGTGCGCTCCTGCATACTTATCATAATGACTTGACTGACACATCATTGCTGGTTTTTTCCAAATCGCTAAGTATATAATTGTATACAGCGCGGACAGCCTTATAACTAAATATGAAACCGCAATACCTAATTATGATGCTGCCTACCGGTCCGCATTATTACGAAGCACGTATTCTAATGTTCATCTGTGCATTACACGATGATCTTTTCATTCCTAAGAAATTGAAGTAATATTTTAGTGTCCAGATGTGTTATTATGGAAGTGTGACGGAACTAGGCAATCACGGCTTTTATCTAATTAATCCCGTTTCGACTATTCTTTTTTCTTTTATAACATAAACATAGCAAACGAGCACGCAGCCAGCAGAACATAAGTGGCCACTGCCAAGAAAGTGCGCCGTAATAACTTATGAATAAGTTGGTACTCTTAAGTATGCATTATTTAGTTAAATCTCAGATGCCTCCTTTGCACGTGGACCATTAATGTGTCTATCCAATAGATCTCATATGTCTGAAATATCATTCAAATCTTTATTTATTACATAATAAACATTGTAATGTTTTTTTTGTGATATTCTTTTACTTTCTTTACTGCGGTCCGCGCTACCCAAGCGATCTAAAAATAATTATTAATCCTAAAAATGCGTCTATAAGAGTACATATCAATAAGAATTAAATTAGAAGCAATCGCATTATTAAGCTCTATAACATTGGACAGACTCGAAAGTACAACACAGCAACGTAAACACTGCACCATAAACAAAGAGAAGCTGTAGCGCCGCTCGCTGCACTCGAACCAGGAAAGGGTCTACTACTTCTTGCTAGTCATAATATTAATTTGTTATAGCTACTATTTTCTGTACTTACCAGTACACCTACGCTTCTGACGAATAGAACAATATTTGAAAAGCATTAGCATAATTGTAGCCTACAAGCGTGTGGCAGAAATGTAATGACAGACACTTTTGTATAATGACACTCCCTCGGTAGCTGGTGCGCTGAACAGGTAGTTCAAACAAACCACATGCGATCACGCATTTTTCCGGCAAATGACTGTTATCGTACGTGTCACCCAGCCGGTGATTAAACTCTCGATCCAGGTATATAATCCCTTCTATGTCAAGATGAACTGCAGTCTGATAGTGAAGTACCAAGTAAACATGATACGTAAGGACATTTGTTTGCTGGTGCTGCTGGCGGCAGCGACCGGCTCCCGCGCCACTGTCGAGGTCATGAAGGATGTCACGCTAGGGTTTGGAGAAGCGCTAAAACACTGCCGAGAGGAAGTAAGATCGACATCCGATGAATTGTTTTTTTGTCATGATAAGTAATATTTTAATTCAAGTAAACAAGATTGCTCGCCATCTTATGTAGATAAAGAAACTTGTCTGTCAAGAAAGAGCTACTATTATCAATATTTTCTTAAAATGTATAGCATCATATTTATTTTTGCAAAAATAATGTTTGAAAGTAAAAATAAAATGAACTTGCAGGGGAGCACTTCAAATAGTGCATATTAACGCAGTGTAGACTAGACTACCTGTAAAATGATTTTACACGAATATTATCGCGGGTTTCATGCATTTTATTGTGTTAAGGGCTTAAGTTAAGTTAAGAAGATAAATTTTTTATTTAGATATTTGTATCTAATTACAAGCATTGTGATTACCCTGAAACTCTACGTCTCTGTATATAAAATGCTATTAATTTCTTCACTAATATGAATATATCTACTGTGCACTATAAATCGAATAACTTTCTCCATTAAGCATGAATCACGTTGTTAATCAACCGTTAAACTTCCCGTCACAATCCAGAGCCAGCTGACGGAGGACAAAATGGAGGAGTTCTTCCACTTCTGGCGCGAGGACTTCAAGTTCGAAGACCGCGAGCTGGGCTGCGCCATCAAGTGCATGAGCAGCCACTTCAACCTGCTGACGGACTCGCACCGCATGCACCACGAGAACACCGACAAGTTCATCAAGTCTTTCCCAAACGGTAACTATAAATAAAAATACACAATAAATTTAAAATAGGTAAGGTTTTCACGTTTCGTTTGCAGCTTCAGCACTGCTACATCTAGTTCTATTTTACACGCTGTTACACAGTTGTCACGCTGCAGTGCTCTGTTTGAATAGTGTGAGTCTGAAGAGTAGAAACACATTTGTGGCAGACTCGTAGAACTAAATTCCGTCCTATTTAAATTTGGTTACGGATATCTTATGGCGTAAGTGTACCGTACATATCATACGTTCGTTCAATTTAATAAAAATATACTTTGATTAGTTGACGGTAGTACAAGCCATCGCTCCGGTAGATCTGCCTAAGACTTGAACTATCACGACACGTGTTCTGCCTTATAGCAGTAGTATAACACTAATCAGTATTGTTTTGAAGAACGTGGTAAAGACACAATGCATCTGTGCTCGACCCCAGGTAGACCTCTAATATTATTTGGTTTTAATTTCAAATGTCGAAGAGCAGTAGTGGCCACCTACTCGACTGCTTGCTCGTTTGGTATTATTGCGTCTTAAAATTGTATCCAGGTGAAGTGCTGGCTAAGAGGATGGTGCAGAACATCCACGAATGCGAGCAGCAGCACGACGGCGAGGCGGACCACTGCTGGCGCATCCTGCGCGTGGCGGAGTGCTTCAAGCGCAGCTGCCAGGCGCAGGGCATCGCGCCCACCATGGAGCTGCTCATGGCCGAGTTCATCATGGAGGCGGAGGCGCGCTGAACGCCGCTCGATGAACGCCCCCACCACACACGAACCACTGCTATGTCTCTCTGTGCTCATATCGACGGTACACGGAAACACGTTATATTTATTTTTAGTTTTGGTTAAATTAATTATTATACAGTAGTACAAATTAATTATTTCAGTATGTCGACGAATAACTGAGAGTCAATTTAGAGCTGTAGCGTCATAACGAAGGCTGTTAGATTGTCTCTGAACTGTCGTCGAACAAGTAATAAGTAAATAGATTTTGACTCTATGTAGACACAAGTATGCAACGTTTTATTTTTTCTATTTATTAAAGACATATAGATGTCAATTATTCGGTCTCTATTAAGTGTTGGTAGCTTATTAATTTATTAGCTAACAATTAATAACAAACTTTTTGGATAAATTAAGCGAATTTTCCATTAGATCTCGTAACTTTACGCGACAGAAGTTGCATCGCAACCTACCTTTTTGTACATTGTATTTTTTTCTGGAATTTCTTTTACAAAATTTATACTGAATGTAAAAGAGGACTCTGATAACTATTGTCGAACTTGGCTTAGAACCAAAAGTTATTTGTTTTATATTAGTTCTATTAGTTTTGCTGTATCGAGGACCGGCTCGAGTAATGGTTGTAGCTTATTAAAATTGTATTTCTTGCAATTTCATTTTATTTAATACCTTTTTTTTGATACTACCTGATAAAGAGCGCTTACATTTACATGTGTAAATGATCGTAACTTAAAAAATATTGTCTTTGTGTGATGACTACTCACGAGAAACAAATATTCGGATGTGGCAACAGCGGGGATGTAGCTCAGTGGTAGAGCGTTCGCTTTGCATGTGAAAGGCCCCGGGTTCGATCCCCGGCATCTCCA